>CM076580.1:1644383519-1644549156 GCA_034641835.2 Pinus albicaulis
TGCTAGTTGAATTCTCTGCAAGTGCTTGCTTATGAGAAAGAATAGAGAACTATTGAAAGGAAAATCCCATGAAATCTTGTCAACAGATTGAATCCTAATGAAATTGCAAAGCATGAACCGACCAACTAAACTCAGGAATGCTGCAAAATGATCTTCATAGGAATACATATTGATTTACAGCCCATCTAATTAATTACTGCTTTGCTCTAGGTAGAATTTGTACCTTGATTTAAATTTTTCCCAACATCCACGTTTTTTTTCCTTGATGACTACAACAAGTTGACAAAAGGATCTTGAAACTCGTGAATAACCAATTTTTCCTGATGATCAACAAAAAAACAAGAATCTTCTTCATTACTCTCCTGATATGGGTGCAAATGTTCGGATGAGCTTTGTAATGAGACTCCTGCTGAAAATGACAAAGAAACCGGCTATCGGATCAAGTTTATATCAACACTCTTTTCAAGGTCACATTTAGCTAATGGAGAAGGACTTTTATTGCAGATATCATCCAACATATAAGCTATTGGGTCATGAAAAACTTGAAAATATTACTGCAAACTATTTTCTATTGTTTCTAATGAGGCTGAATGACTTTCTACAGGCTGCTCATCCTTTTCTTTAGAGACATTATGAAAATTTTCCTTCAAAAATTGAAATGCTTCAAAACATAATGGTACAGAATCATATTGCATCATTTGATCATATGTTTCAGCTTCCAAGTCTTCATCTGCAATTTCAAATTCAATGGAATTCCAGGGTTGCAAATCCAAATCTAAGGAGGAATCTATGTCGCAAATGATTTACTTAACCATTTTAAGAGAAGATTTATCATTTATAGTGTTGATCACTTGCTTATCTTCTTGCTTATAGTTTTCTCTTATTTTTTCAAATGAGGAGAAACACAAGGGTAAGGAGCTCTGATCGAGAATTTCATTATCCTCTTGATTGTCAAGATCAAAACTTAATGACTGCTGATTTCTAATTACATGAAATTTATCCTCGATGAACTGAAATGAAATAAAACTAAGAGGCAAATATTCCTCACTTACTTCCAAATTTTCTACACTTTCCTCCTCACTACCATAAAACACATGTGTGAGCTCACTGTCTTCTTTAAATTGCTGAAAACATGTGGATGATTGACTTGAAGAGTCAGCCTCGCTTTTGACAACATAATACTCATCATATTTATCCTACTTGGGTAAATCATCAAAATGAGTAATGTCTTTATGGTTTTTAAACTTCTGTGGTTATCGTTGATTGTTGCAGAATCCAGATTATCCACAGTCTCATAAAACATTGGTCGACGTTTCGAATCCCAACAGGGATCCATCATCAGGACGAGAATGAAGCATGAAAGAAGGTCGTAGAAATTCAAGGTATAAATAGTGAAGGAATATGATGCTTGAGAGGAGCCAACAATAGATAACAATCTTAATTAAATATATATATATTTTTAATTAATTAATTTTTTTATTTTTATATTTTTATATTTTTATTTTTATTTATTTTTTAATTTAATAATAACCAAATTTTTAATAAATATTTATTTAAAGCTTCAAATTTTTTATAAAAACCCTAAGTGCTTAAATTATTTAAATTTTTAATAAATTAATTAAAAGTTTTTTTTTTTTAAATATATATTTTAATCATTTAAATTTTAATTAATTATATTAATGTCTAAAATTTTCCTTAATGTATAATGTATAATATTATTCAAATTTAAATTTTAATAAATTATATTAATGTCTAATATTATTTAAATTTTAATTAATTTAATGTCTAAATTTTTTTTAATGTCTAATGTCTAATTAATTTAATGTCTAAATTTTTATGTCTAATTAATTTAATGTCTCAATTTTTTTTGTCTAATTAATTCAATGTCTAAATTTTTTATGTCTAATGTCTAATATTTTAATTACTTAAATTTTGATTAATTATGATGATGATGATGATGATGGTTAACGTCAGCTCAGACCAATCTTTGGTCTATCGGATCTAAAGAAAAGAGCTATTTAGTTTGATTTAAGATTTTATTCCTATTCTCAAAAAGCTTAGAGAGAAGCCTCCCGAGCTCATTATAATTTTGACATCTTAAAAGGCTAGGAAGGTTAGTATTATAACAAATATTATGAATTTGAGCTCTAATGTGGTTGTACTCGGGGCACTCTAAGAGGAAGTGATTTTCATCCTCGATGTTCATATTCTCACAGAGATGGCAGATCCTTTCCATCCATGGTGTTTTAGGAACTGTCCAACGATCTATTTCACTATGGAGCTCATGAGAGTTCGTTCTAATCTTGGCTATATTAATTTTCTTCTTTGAGCTAGTTAAAACAGAGAGATACTTTTGATCTTCTAGGGTGGGGTTCATGATATCCTTATAATATCTTAATTTTCTTTTAGCTGCTAGATCTTTCTCACACCACATTTTTTCTTTGAACTTAGAAGTAACAATTTTTTTAATGTTATTAATGTTTTGCAATGCAATATTCTCATCGATCTCCAAATGGTTTAACCAGGCCCTGGTGTCTTTATACCAACCTCGTTTAAGCCTTAGGTGGTTTTGGCTAGAATTTAAATCTATCTTAGGAAGTCTATGGTCTCCTATGCTATTGAGCTTGTGCTTGTACAATAGAAGCCTAGTCATAGCTAGGCTCTCGATAGGGGAAAGACCCACTTCTATAAGGAGAATAGGATAGGGTGTATTGCTTTTAATTTTAAGGTTATAAGTTATAAAATGCTTCTGGATTTGCTCAATCTTTCTCCAGGATTCTCTAGAGATGCTGCAACCCCAAACCTCACATCCATATAAGATAACAGGAGTGACTAAAGTTTCAAAGAGGAACTTCTTTCTATCCCACATTACGAGGTTTTCCGTTTTACAATTATTTTCAAGACCAAAATAAGCATTTATCCTTTTCTGAATGCTATAGTTCCAGTTGAGCTTGTGATGAATATCAATTCCTAGGTACTTGTAAGAAGAAACTTCCTCCAAGTTAATATTGTCATACATAAAATTAGCGTAAGTGTCCTTCTTGGATTTGATAATCATAACTTTTGTTTTGTCAGTGTTAACAGACATACCCATGGTAGAGCAGAAATCCTTAAGAAGTCTAAGTTGCTTATCAAGATCAAATGGGCACCTTGCGAGAAGAACAATATCGTCAGCATACAGAAGAAGGATGATGAATATCCCAGCTAAGATCGCGCTAGCACATCCTGCTTCCTCTAAACAACCTTCTAGCTTGTCGATGTAAATGCCAAATAGGGTAGGGGAGAGGGGGCAACCTTGTTTAACTCCGATGTTACACTTAATATCTTTCGACCACCCCTCATTGCTCTTTAACTTGGTAATTACATTCTCGTATAACCTTATAGCGACCACTCTTAGCTCGAAAGGAACATTTAGCTCTTCTAATCTATTGCATAGGTTGTTTCTAGGAACCATATTGAAAGCCTTTCTAAACTCCACAAAGCAATAGAAGAGATTGGATTTATTATTGTGGCATTCCTCCACAATAATCTGAAGCGTAATGAGGTGGTCCGTTGTTGAGTGCTGCCTTCTAAAACCTGCTTGGCCTTTAGCCCGCTTACCTTCACTTTCAAGCCAAATGCTCAACTTCTTTTCCAAAATAATACCATGTCTAATATTATTTAAATATTAATTATTTATTTCATGTCTAAAATTATTTATTTTGATGTCTAATTTTTTTATATATTTAATGTCTAAAGTTTTTTAATTTAATTTTAACTAAGTATAACTTATTACTAAAAATATTTTAATTACCCTTTGAGGTTTATAATTGCTAACCTAAATTTTTTAAGTTAGACTTAGTTAATAAATAAATGATAATAATTAATGAATATTAATATAATTAATTAAAACCTAATAAGTTGCTATAAATTATTTGAATCCTAATAAGTTATTATAATTTATAATTTACTTCTAATGAAGTATCTGAAATTTAACTTCCCCTCGCTGATAATAATTATTATTTAATTGATTAATTTTTATAAAAGGAATAAAAATTAATCAACATAAATAATTATTACAAGTGAGTGAAATAAAATGTTTTGTACCGACACGACCCTAAACTACTTACTTACTAAAAGGAGAAGAAGCAAACCTGTGAACTTATACCTGGGAAGTGGATGAACCTAATTAGAAAATCTGTCTAATAAGAGGCCGCGAATTGTCACTAATCTCGAATCCTCTGTCCCTGTTGATGTTATGCGGGTGTTTTATAATCTCCAATGCTTCTCTAATCTTTCGTCTCTGATAGTGTTCCTCCCTTGCAATGATTTTAGCATCCTCAAGACACAAGTGATGTTTCGTTTTCGAGGAGTGATCAGCAACGGCTGAGGTTCGAACTTGCTCATGTTTAATATCGGCACCATGCTCCTTTAGACGCTTTTGAAGAGAGCACCCAATTTCACCGATATAACTTTTCCCACATGAGCAATCAATCTTGTAAACACCTTTAAGCTGCCCTTGACTAATTCTATCTTTGACTGAGCACATGTTTTTTCTAATGGTTCCTAAGGCTAAGAATTGATCAAAAATGTCACTCTTACCCAAAACCCTGGTAATCTTATTTGTCACGCCTTTTATGTATGGTAGAAAAATCCGTCCACTGTTTTCCTGAGGCTCTTGGCGTCTCTTTGATACGACAATACCTTTTGCTCTATTTATGGCTTTTTTTATTTCTCTTTCCTTATACCCTATACCAGAGAAAACAAATGTCAGGTGAGAGAGTTCCTCTTCTAGGTGCTCCTCATCGGAAATTCTCAGGGCTCTGACAGCAAGAGTGTTTAGGACGCCAAATTTCTGAGCAGGATGATGGTAAGACTCAGTGTGAAGGTGACTGTCAGTGTGGGTTTTCTTCCTATAAACCTGGTGCCCTAATGTTCCATCCTCCTTCCTAGTAACTAGGACATCCAAGAAAGGAATGCTCCTGTTTTCTTCCATCTCTCTGGTAAACTTAATTTCTAAGGAAATTGAGTTGAGGTGATTGAAGAATTTATCGAGATTCTCCCTACCATGCGACCACTTTATGTTAGTGTCATCGACAAATCTTTTCCACCAAGCTGGACTTAAGGGAAAGGAGGCAAGGGATTTCTTTTCGAAGCTTTCCATAAATAAGTTGGCCACAATAGGGGAGAGTGGTAATCCCATTGCGACAACAGATACTTGCTCATAGAACTCCCCTTGGAAGCTGAAGGAGGTGGATCTTAAACAAATCTCCGCAAGCTTGGTTATTTCAGGACCCGTGACCTCATTAATAACCTTCACTGCTTCATCTAAGGGGATTTTGGTAAATAGTGAAACCACATCAAATATTACAAGGATGTCTCTCTCCTCAACCCTCTCTTCTTTTATAAGTCTAACGAAGTCACTAGAGTCTTTAATGTAGGATTCAATGTTCCTAACGAGAGGTTTGAGGATTTTTGTGACATATTTCGCCAACTCATAGGTGGGGGATCCAATGGTATTGACAATTGGTCTAAGGGGAACCCTGTCTTTATGAATCTTAGGAAGCCCATAAATTCTCGGAATGACCTCACAGGAGGGGGTCAATTTCTTCTTCAACTTATCATCGAGATGGGAGTTCAAGATTGCCTTCTTAACTTCTCTTAAGACCTTTGGAAAGGGGTTGGACTCCAACTTCTTGTAGCTGCTGTAGTCAAGATGCTCCTTCATTTTCCTAATATAATCTGTCTTATCTAAAATGACAACAACCCCAACCTTGTCCGCCTTAAGGACAACAATATCGTTGTTGTTGCGAAGGGCTTTAAGAGCACCTATCTCCTCTTTGCTAAGGTTACATTTAGGTGGTTTAGCTTTTCTTAGAATCAAGGAGAATTCCTATCTAAGTGCCTCTTTGTCGTCTAAAGGTAAACCTCGAATTGAGCACAAAAAATGCTCTCATTTGGAATACCCTTAGGAGCAATAGCAAATCCCAAACCTTTGCCGAGAATCCTACGGGTATCTTGACTTAATTCTACCGAAGAAAGGTTAACGACCTTTTTGTTAATGGATTCATCACATAAAGGTTTTCTATTAATATTTCTCTCCACATGTAATGTGGGCTCGCTAGTAATATTTCTACGAGTATGAGTAATGTCATCAAGCATGCATATCAGATCTACAGATCTCTCCTCTGCAAGCTGATCTATAAAACTGATTTCTTTATTCTCCCTTAATGCATACATAAAGTAATTATTATCAGATCTATGACAACTGGGATAGGAAGGAAAAATTTTCAGATCAGAAACTTGTTTTTCTTCAATCAGTGAGACATGGTCATCTTGTACAAAAATTTCATCCCTCATGGTGAACTTTTTCATCATTTCCTCTATTGTACTTATCAAAATTTCGAGCTTCACTTTTGAATATGTCAATTGTTCTTTCTCTATGTTTTCCCTTTCTTCTGCTTTCAAATTTAACATTTTGACCAGAAAAATAGGTTCTATGGCTATTGCACTTTCCTTCATTTTTTCGAGTGTTGTAATGCCCCTTCAATTAAAATTCCATTTCCAGATCAAAGGCATCTGGGTAGTGTAAGAGGGCTGAACCAAGAGGCAGTTTTATATCAGTAGGGATTGAATGGTATACTTGATTGAATCTAGCTGAAAAGTTTTGAATTGTTTCTCTTGGTTTCTTTTTCAAATTATCATATTCTTCTAAAATTAGAAACAGATTCCTCTTGATCACCCATTTATTAAGAAATATTTTCAAAAACTGATGGAAATAAAAAAATACTTGCAACTGGAAAGTTTTTGAACCATTCCTTGGCTTTGCCTTGCAAAGATAAAGCAAAGATCCTGATACTAACATCATCTTCATAAACCTCAAAAAGGTCGAGAAAATTTTCAAAAATTTGAATGTGTTTCTCAGGAGTGATGTTACCATATTCTCCATCAAACTTGGGAAGATATTTGTAATAATTTTTAGGGAAATCATGGAGTATAAGAGGTAAGATGAGTGGTTTATATCTATCTGGAATTTTACAAGGTGTAGGAGTATGTACAAAAGCTATAGGATTAGTCTTGATCTCTTGAGGTTGATCATCTTGAAAAGGATATGCACAATTTTCAGGTAAGAGGTCTTGATCCTTATCAAAATAAAAGGGAAACTCAGTATTTACACTCTTCAAATAAGCGAAATCAAGACTTTGATCATATTTTTCTTACAAAAATCTATGGAAAAATTTTAGGATAGTTTCAGGAAAAGAAAAGAAGTAATTTACAATAAAGCATATTACATCTCGAATACAATTCCATTTTGAATACCTAACCTTTGTGTGAGATTCTTCCATTTTCCTGCAGGCAAGGTTGATCCTCCAGTGGAGTCTTTACATCAAGTTGGAGTCGCCAGGTGAATGGTTCATCCTTCATATGCATCTGACCGCTGTCCACCATTAGCAATCAGATCTAAAATTTGCATTTCTTTCCCAAGGAAGAGATTGTCCTTTCTATCCCTAGTAACGACGCTAGTATTTTATCACTTCACCAGATTTCTAAGGCCGAGGAAGAAATCCCACCAGAGGTAACCGCAGGCCAACCTTTTAACTTGGTAGCTAGCCCTACCAAGTTAGAGAGGGCTCTCTCCACAAAAAACAACCTAGGAGGCTGAATGATTATGATTTTAGGCTAAGTGTGAGTTTAGGGGTTTTGATAATTGATTTTGGTTTGGCTGTTGGATGAAAGTATGGTCAAGGGAGCTAGGTCAGGGAAAATGAGATAGGGTTGCAGAGATCAATGGGGAAAGGTAGGCATAAGGCTTAAAACTTTAAAATTATTGTGATGAGATAGTTTTAAGACTGATGAGGAGCTAGGAAGTGCATGGGAAATGTATTCTTCCTAAACAGAGGAAAATGGACAAATTATGATAACTTTCCCTAAATAGAGCATGAGCAAGCATGTATTATGCTTATCAACTTGAAAGAGATAATACAACAGAGATGTAATGAACATGAAGAAAACACATTCTAACATATGAAACTGAAGGAAAAAAAATGATAAACATCATACCACATGTATCCCAAAAAATAGCTGCAACTCTTCTTTATTAACTGACCAAACTGAGTACAATAGCCCTTGATCAATGAGCTAGCATCCAAACTAATTCCAACCACTGCTAAGAGTGAAGAAAGAGACTAAATAAACGTCAAAAAAACATTCACTCATCCTCAAGGGTCGAATCCATGAGGTGAGGAAGAGATCCACAAAATTATGAACTGATACCTAGAGTGTAGGGAGCACTAAGTGACTCCTCCCAAAATACATTCAAACTGATTCATTTGACTTAATAAAAAATTTTACCTGATGAATATACCCCTAGGTAACATATCCATAACATAATTACATTTACCATCCTCAATTACATAGGTGGAAACAAAAATTTCCGAGATAAAGTCAAATTACAGTGAAATTAAAAAAAAAATCAGCAAATGGTCAAGTGCGCCATTTTTATGTCAAGTGCACCTTCGCTGTGTCAAGTGCGCTCTCCCTGTTTGGGGCTGATTTTCACTGACTTGTAGGTGTCCAAATCATGCCCAAAATGGCTTGTTGGAAATATCTTCAAGTCTACTTTCTGAATATGTCTTCAGTTTGAAAATGACAGTGTTTTGATCCCTCAAAACTTCATTCTCCCAAGACTGCTCTGTGCACAGTGCCTAGGCCAAAATAGGGGGAGAAACATTATTTTTAGCTAGTTTTTTGACCTTTTGACCTACCAAATATGCAAACCAGGGCTGGAAAAATGATTTTCTTAGATGTATTTGTCCTTAGGAATCCATTGGTGGTCTCCTTTTCCTCAAAAAATGGCTAAAACAAGTGCGCATCGCTTAGGGCATTGCACATATGACCAATTTGCTAATATGAACTTGTTCAGGAATACACAAAAAAAACATAGATTTTGCAAAAATGGGTAAAATGGCTTCAAAATTGGTGGAGAGAGTGCTGGTGAGGTGGCTAGGCTTGGAGTGAAGCCTCTACAAGTATATACAATTTCTTCTCTTCTTGGTGAGTTACGGCTTCAATATTTGCATTTGCTGCCGTGAGTTTTGCCCTTGTATTTATTTCTCTTTTGGCATAGTGTTTGGCCATTCTCCTTTGAAGCTTTTTGTCCTTTTTAGCCTTATTTAACAACTTATCAAAGTGTTCATTGATGGCTTGAAGCCAACCTTCCTTGTATTCTTTGATCATATCCAAAAATTGATCAGCAAGCACGACTTCACCAACTATCTCTCTTTGCCTTTCAATTTCCAAGGCTCCTTTCAAGCCTCTGGTTCTAGGTATGCCTCTTAGTGCTTGTTCATCTTGTTCTCCAAGTAAACCATGCTATATAGGGTCTCATCTAGCAAAACCTTGGCTTCTTCTGCCTCTCTTTCTTCTACTGTGTCTTAGTGTCAAAACACTAAGGAGATGGAATGATAGTAAAAAATGAATTTTGAGAAGTGGGATTGTGATGGGAAAATTTAGGGAGATGAGGGAAGGGATTTATGAAATGAGGGAGGTCACAAGGAGTAGGAATGTAGAGGTGTTTGGAATAGGGAAATTTATTATAGGTATGGGGTTTTTTGGGAGCCTACGAAAATGAGTAGCCTAGGGCTTAGGGTATTGGGAATAAAGGGCTTAAGGAAGGGGATAGTGATATAGGGATTTGGTAAAGGATTTTTTACAATGTGGGAAGGGTAATGAAGGTTTAGGAACTGTGATTTTGGGATTTTAGAGTGCAATGGTGATTTGAGGGATATACTAGGGTTTGAAATGAGTAAAACACCAAATCGTTAATGAAAATTTCAAAACACCATAGAGAATGATTGTATGAGGAAGAATAATGATGTAATTGACTATCACTCACTTTTTGGAGGTTTAAAACAACATTTCTAAAGCTTTGGAGGCGATTTTGGTGAATTTTGGAAGTGTTTGTGGATTTTTTGGGCAAGTGCGCCCTCCTAGAAGATAGTGCACAACACCGTTTTGCATACCACGTTTGGAGGCCTTCCCAAACTGAAAATTGCGCTCTTGATAGCTATTTGGAAATATATCTCTCTATTCTACACAATGGACCTATCAAGAACTGAAAAAGCTCAAGTATAACCCCTCAAAAATCAATTCTCCCAAGACTGGTCAAAAAGTGCAGAATGAGGGTGCAAAAATGCAGTGTACTGTTGCAGGCAACTTTTGGAATCCTTCCTCAACTCCAAATTGAGCTCATGATAGTTCATTGGAAATATATTCCAATATAGTTTTTATTTGACTTATCAAGAAAGTCATTTGGACAATCCATCTAGGAGAAAAATTTATTTTCCCAAGGTCACTCTAGAAGTGCAGAAAACCTATTGTAGCACCTGTATTTTTGACATTTCTCCCAAACCATGATACCTATTTAACAAATGAAGGAGGTTTTTTTTTTGAATATGATGGAAAAAAAAAATATCTAACTTTTATCAAATTCATCTCTATTTGGTCAAAAACATGCTTTGAAGCAAAGCTGGTCCTATGAGTGGAAAATGATTTGAATCTTGGAATGAATTCTTGAAAAATGATGAAGACATGATGTTTATGAGCTGAAATGACCTCAAACTTACTAATATGACCTACCTTATGCCTCCTCGTCTCATATGTCTCTGATTCCATAGAAAATCCTAGCTCAATGGGAGAGGAAATTAGGGTTTAGTGCTTGTGGAAAATGATGATTTGGGCACCCTTGGGAAAAGACAACTCCCTTTGACATTTGATCAATTGATGAACTAAAAACTCTTGCACTTTGGTAGGTGGAACTGAGTTAGAACCTTTTGGGAGACTGAGTACTTATTACATTTTAATTGACATAAAATTACATTAATAAAAATAAAATTACATCTTGGTATGAAACTCACATTTGGAATTAAAATTACATGATGAAATAAGCATTTCTCTTTGAAAATCATCTTCACATGGTGAAGAGATGTTATTTTATCACCCTTTAATTGTTGGCCTTATGAAATGGAATGAATTTTTATTGGACCATGAAAACCCTAGAAAACCTAATGATGACCTTGACAAGACTAGACTCCATGGTGACATGACATGATGAATTGACTCTATGGATGATGTAAAATCAACAAGGTATGGAAGTGTGCCAGCAATCAAATGAATTTTAAGGAAGAGTGATGTTTTTGGACTAGGGATACCATCGGTGACTAATTTTTTGCATGACCTAGTGGAATGATAAAAACTTTCTGAGTGGGACCCCTTATATGAATATGAAAAGAGTATATTTTTATCTATGATGGCAGGATGCAAATAATGACAGTAATGGATGGGGTGGCAGATAAATAAGATGAATGTAAAGACAAATTTTCTCAATGGAGTTATTGAGGAATAAGTGTACATTGAGCAGTCAGAAGGTTTTGAGACCTTAGACAGGGAGTTGCATGTGTGCAAACTCAAGAAAGCATTGTATGGGCTGAAGCAAGCACCTCATGCTTGATACACTAGGATCAACAACTATTTCATCGGGTTTGGCTTCACAAAGAGTGAAGCGAATGCAAACCTATATCATATTGTGGTTGATGGTAAGATTTTTATTATTGTACTTTATGTAGATGATTTGATACTGACAGGTGATGAGCAGCTCATAACTTCTTGCAAAGAGGACCTTGCAAGAGAATTTGAGATGAAGGATATGGGGCTCTTGCATTATTTCATTGGTTTGGAAATATGGTAAAGAGATGGGGAGCTTAGGGCAAGTATGCAAAAGAATTTATGAGGAAGTTCCACATGGAGGGAAACCAATCCATGGAGGCTCCTCTTATAGGAAACTGGAGGAAGGAGGATGCTACTTCAGGTGAGGTAGTGGATGCTACTTGTTAGTTTATGTCAATCCTGGTAATAACCAGTGATAAAATGTGATTTTACAAGGTTTTTGATAGGGTCCTACTGCAAATTTTTATGGTTTCAATAGGTTTTCAAATAAAAATTTGGTCACAGATTAGTATGTCTAGGTGTGTTACTACTCCTTTTAGTTCATGTTTTGGTCATGCCATCACTCATTTTAAGGAGCCATCACTGAAATTTATTCATCACCATGGTCATCATTCAACTCATTCTTCCATGTAGTGTCATCATTAGGTATTAGGGTCAAAATCATAAAAATAGGTCATTTCACCATCAAATTTAGCATTGAAAGGAGTAGTAATAGTGACAAAATTTCAATAAAGGTTTCAAAAGTGTAATTTTATTTCTATCATGATGTAATATTAATAAAAAGGTTCTAAAGCTATAGTTCACTATCAATTCAAATCAAAATGTGAAAGGACATGGTGGGGCCACTGCACCACTAAGAAAAAAGATTGATTTCCAAGCTATAAAAGACCAAAAGAGCATCTCATTTGCTCATTCCGACTTAGGGAGATATCACTCCACAAAGAAAGAACATTTCCACCCTCACAGGATCAATTTATTACCTCTAGAAGCCACATTCCTTGTTGCGATGCGCTTATCTCTGGTAGCGCTGTGATTTTGCCAGAGGTGCTGCGTTTTTTTACAAAGGAGGAGATTCTTCGATTTCAAGAGTTTTGAGTCAGCAACAAAGGGTTCAAACACATATCCTACAAGTAAGTGAACCTCCTTGTCACCTCCTCTCATCAATTTGTCCATTGAAATCAATTAAAACTAAGTGAATTACCTCTCTCAACATTTGTGCTGCGTTTTTCATTTCTTGGTCAATTTGTTGCATTTTTGTGGTAAAAACCTAAATTTGAAGCTGTAATACCTTCCCCCACCTTCCATATACTAATATTAATATTTTTCCTCACTCCCATCCCTCATTTTTTCTATTTTCCCACAAAACCTAGCCTAGACTACACATTCCTAGGCTAGGACTGTGTTTTCCCCTTTTGGACCCCTTCACCTCACTCATTCCTTGAAATTTCACTTCTCCCTAATTCCTAACATCTAACTCTACCCCCTTAAATTTTCCCAATTTATGAGACCCCTAACCCCTTCATCTCCCTTCATTCCTAAAAACTGCCCAAATCCCCTGTTTTTCCCTACAATAAACACTAATTCCCCTTCCCATTGAACTAGGGTTTTCTATGGATTATGAAACCATTGAGAAGAAGAGGCACAAGGGAGGTTAGATCAGCAGGTATGAGCTCACTATAGCACATGAGATAATTTCTTCACCCTTCCCCAAGAAATAATTTCAGGATGCTGGTTGCCTTGCCTTTTGCCAAAAGGTTGAGGAACTTGGTTTTAATGACAAACTTACAAGCACTTTTGCCACCAGATTGAGGAGAGATAAGGTGATTATTTCAGGGGTGGTTTTCACTCTTTCAGCAGAGACCATTGCCACAACTACAAGGATTCCAAACAATGGAGAAAATTGGTTCAAGAGTAGAGACCTTGACATTGAAAGCTACAAAATGTATTTGAAACTTGTATACAAAGTAGCTCCAACACACATCTTTCCATTCAGATAGTTGCTGGACAAGTATGCCCCTCTCATGAAATTGATCATGAAATATTTTACATGTGAGGGAAGGTATTTGAGGTTATATCAGTATCATATGAGTCTCTTGATGCATTTCGCCAGTGTAAAAGCTCTCAAGTTGCCTCATTACCTTTATAGAAGCATGGTGAAAATGACAGATAAGGTACAAATATTAGGAGAAGATCATCATGCTAGTCTGTTTCACCATGGCTTGGTGAAAATCCTGGTTTTCCATCAGCTCACACTGATCAATTTGTCTTGGGATGGTTTTATATATTCAACTTCTCTTTTGTATTCTCCAGCTCAGTCTAATATTCACTCTACACCCTTGATTTCACCAACACATCAAGAGGTAGATTCCACAAGCAAACCAATCACTAGAACTCCTAGGGTAGAGGTGACTCAAACATATGTTAGAGGTAAGAGGCTTGTGTTTTCTCCAGACATTATTGAAAGGGGCAAGCCTAAATTAGGTGAGAAAGATACATAATCACATCATGAGGCACCATTGCAAGATGAGGAACAAGTTCATAATGAAACTAATATGGAAGATTTGGAAATACATGAGGAGGGAAAAAAAGTTGAGCTCATCATCGTGGAGAAGGAGGCTGAGATTAGAGAGCTCAAAGACAGTTTGTGAAAGAAAAATTTCTTGGTATCATTCTTGCAACAGGAAAGCAAGCAGCTAAAGGTAAATCAACTGCTCTTAAACAAGCCCAAAGAAGATTTGAGAAATGATGATGCCAAAGGTAAGGAAAATTTTGATGTTGATGATACAGAAGATCAATAAGAACAAGTTAGAGCAAGGAGACCAAGAACAAGAGGTCTCAAGAGGGCACTTGAGCAACAAAAAGAACCATCTCCACCAAAAGGTCAAATGTGAGTTGACGAACTCATTTTGGCAGAAATTGAGAAAGAAAAAGTAGGTTGGCTGGATAGGGTGAATTTCCACTTGGAGAATCTTATTAAGAGGGAAAACAAGAATAACAACCTACAAATACACATGGCCATGCATTATTATATAAGGAACCAGGTCTCCCAAATTAGAATCAAGAAAGTGAAAAAGAAGGATAAGCTTGATTTGCTTGTTTAAGCCTCTATGATAGCTTGAAACATCATCACATGGCTTAATGGAGAAATTTTGGGCAAGTTTTGAAGAAATTTTGTGAAAATTTTCATTTTTGGTGACTTTTGGCCTAATTGGAAATATCAGTTCAGCCAAAAGCACAACACCAAGATTTTTCCTCAGATCTCCTAATGCCAAAAAGTTTATATGGATGGGTAGATAATCACTTATACATGTCATATATGTACGTTTTTCTCCTTGACAACAAACTAGTTGAGAGGAAATTCCCCAAAATAGGTCAAAAAGTCACTTTCTGCCACTGTTTTAATGGACTAGGCGCTGCGCTTTTGGGAGTAGCTTTGGGAGAATGACTTTTTCTCCGTCGAGGAGTGTCCATTTTTCTTTCTTGAGGTGTCTAAAGACAAAAAAACATCCTCAAATTTCCATTGGATCATTCAGAGTTGGGTTTGGAGCTATGGAAGGCCCTCAAAAGCCTCCTAAAAAATTGGCGTTGTGCTTTTGTCTGGAGGCGCTATGATTTTGCTTGTTAGTGCAATTTTTGATGTTTTCTTCAGTCAAACTTAGTTTTATGATGTAATTTATCTAGTTTCATGTTGAATTGATGTAATAGAAGGAAAATGGGTTTGTTAGAGCCATTTTTGTGTAATTTTGGACCTCATTGATGAGGAGCATGTCAGTCAAAGTCTATATGGAGGATTTGTTTTAACCTTCCTACTCATTAGGGTTTTGTTGAAAAATTAATGTAAGTTGTTCCTACATTGAGGGATTCGACCCCTGAGAGAGGGGAAGTTGTTTTTAGTCTATATTTATGTGGTTTTCAGTCAATCTAAAGGTTGGACATGAGAGGGTGAAAGTCTTGTAGCTTGTACTTCATCATTTTTACAGGAAATCAAAGGACAGTTGCAGCTATTATTCAAGAATTACTGTGTTTTGAGTTTGTGATAATGTTTTCTATCTGTTATAGATTTATATGAATGGTAAATTAGTATCCTTACCATATATTTTATCTTTAGTGATTTTCCTAAGAGGTTTTAAACATAATTCTTTTGATTAAGCTCTGTTTTAATAGGAATCTCATGTTTGTGTGTTTTGTCTTCTTGATTAATGAATTCATGGTATACATGATCATTTTGATCTTCTTGCTCCTTCAAACCCTACAATACATCGACCAACTCTTAAATCTATCACAAAATCATGCCTACCATGCTCCTCTATATCTCTTGCAACCGAAACCTTTGAGTTTTGACCTAGTTCCCTGCTTTTCACTCTTGATCCAATAAAAAACCCTAAAATATTTCAAACCCTACAGCTGAATTATCTTGCCTAAAATCCATTCTTGTACCAGTCAAATCCTTAGCTGTGATTTTCATAGAGAGATCCCTCTCTAGTTGGTAGGGTGAGCTACCAAACTAAAATTTTGGTTTGAGGTTACCTCCGTCAATATCCTTTAAGCCTGGGGACATTGTGGAGGCTAACATTTTTGGCGCAGTTGCCGAGGACAAAAGGATTCATATTCCCTAGAAAAGATCATCAATTTTAGATCTGATTGTTGATGGTGGACGATGGTCGTATGGATATGAAGGATGAATCATTCACCTAGCGATTCAAAATTGATCCAAATACTCCACTAGCAAGAGGATCCAGAAATCGAAATGAGTTCTCAATCCAAAAGGTATGCTCCTTTAAAATGGGATCACATTCCAGGTTTTCTGAACCGCGTGCATTGTTTAGATTTGCAGACTTATCTACTAGAGTTCAAAGACAAGAAAGGAGATGATGCTGCTCTACATCTCGTTAAATTTTACATGCATGCACGCAAGTTGAGTGTTCAATTTCCTGAAGATTGTATGATGAAGATGTTCATGGAAATCTTAGAAGGAAAAGTGTGATCTTGGTATGAAGGTCTTCCATCTGCTAGTATTTATTCTCTTAAATATTTCCATTCAACATTATTTGAAAAATATAGAGACTCTCATCCTTCTTTGTCATTGGTTGAGGATAGCTGTGAAAATTTTGAGGTTTTCATTCAAAATATAGATAATCCTTATGATGATAATGAGTTCATGGATGAAGAGATCTTGGAGGCTTTGCATGACAATATTTTCCATCACCAAGAAGAAAAAATGTCCTCTCCCTTGGAAGAAAATGAAACCCAACAGGATCTTAATGATGAAAATCATCTTCCATCTTTTGCAGCTGATTATAATTCGCAACAATCTTGTGAACATGAGGGATAACTAGTAGAGTTTAGCAGCCTTGATGGACAAGATACATATGATAATGGTCATTTAAGCTGCCCTCTTTTCCTTGATAAAGATCCTAATTCTGAGTTGGTTTGCATTAAGATCCTTGAGATTCATCATTCATCCATTGAGTTTGAAAGTAATGAGCAGCAATAGCATGAGAGTGTAGCCCAAGATGATGGGATTAAAAGGGTGTGTGATATAGAATTACGTATTGCTATGCCAGCTGTGGAAGAGTACATTGAAGGTAGTCTTTTCCAAATATTTGATGAATCTATTACTCTAGAAAATCTCAATCCAGATTTACATGAATAAAAACTCATACATTTTTCTTCAGATTTTGAGGAAGTTGGACTTAAATTTGACCGTCTGAGTTGCAGGAAAGTAGTGAAATAGAAGAGTTTTTTTTAGAGCCTCTCGCACATGATGATTTTCCTCCAGATACAGAAAATGAAGAGTGTGCTTGTATTTATGATGACTTTCAAGATATGGTAATGTCCCAGATTATTAAAGACCATTTGCTAATATGTTGCATCCATATGGGAAGATGAATTTTATTGTGTCTATGGATCATGTACACATGTTCAGTGGCCACTTGGAGTGGCTTATCTTTGTTTTCTCTGTCTGCTCAAGGAAAGTGTGAGCGTGATTCAAGTAAGTATCCATTTGATGGATTGGTTAGGATCATTTCACATGATTGTATATATGTCTTCAGCAGGTGGGCGATTATCATCAGGATTTGAAGCCCGAGGTGAAGGCCCTAAGATCTCGATGGTCTGTTGCCATCAATAAGTTCAGTTAGTAGTCATTTTTTTAGTCATTTCAGTTCAGTTTGTCAGTCAATTTTCAGTATTGAGTTTGGTCTCTTGATTTTTGACTCCATGCCCAATGGATAAAGCTACTTGGTCTATGGTGTTGACACCTCCTAAGGAGCTGCCATCCCTAGCTAGAGCCAATTTTAGTGTATGTCAGTCCTGCTAGTCACCAATGATCAAATGTGCTTTTACAAGGCTTTTGATAGGGTCCTACTGCAAATTTTTATGGTATCAATATGTTTTCAAATAAAAATTTGGTCACAGGTTAGTATGTCTAGGTGTGTTACTACTCCTTTCAGTTCATGTTTGGTCATGCCATCACTCATTTTAAGGAGCTGTCACTGAAATTTCTTCATCACCATGGACATCATTCAACTCATTCTTGCATGTAGTGTCATAATTAGGTATTAGCATCAAAATCATAAAAATAGGCCATTTCACCATCAAATTCAGCATTGAAAGGAGTAGTACTAGTGAAAAATTTTCAATAAAGGCTTCAATAGTGTAATTTTATTTCTATCATGATGTAATATGAATAAAAAGGTTCTAAAGCTGAAGTTCACTATCAATTCAAATCAAAATGTGAAAGGATATGGTGGGACCACTACACCACTAAGAAGAAAGATTGATTTCCAAGCTATAAAAGATCAAAAGAACATCTCATTTGCTCAGTCCAAATTCAAGAGACATCACTCCACCAAGAAAGAAAATTTCCACCCTCAGAGGATCAATTTCTTGCTCGAGAAGCCACATTCCTTGCTGCACTGCGCTTAGCTCTGGCAGTGTTACGCTTTTACTGAAGGTGCTTTGTTTTTTACAAAGGAGGTAAGTATTCGATTTCAAGAGTTTTATTCAGCAACAAAGGTTTAAAACAAATATCCTACAAGTAAGTGAACCTCTTTTTCACCTCCTCTCAGCAATTTCTCCATTGAAGTCAATTAAAACTAAGTGAATTACCTCTCTCAACATTTGTGCTGTGTTTTTCATTTCTTGGCCAATTTGTTGCATTGTGTTGAAAAAACCTAAATTTAAATCTCTAATACCTTCCCCCACCTTCCATATACTACTCTTAACATTTTCCCTCACTCCCATCCCTCATTTTCGTTATTTTCCCATAAACCCTAGCCTAGACTACACTTTCCTAGGCTAGGACCGTGTTTTCCCCTTTTGGACCCCTTCCCCTCACTCATTCCATGAAATTTCACTTCTCCCTAATTCCTAACATCTATCCCTAGCCCCCTAAATTTTCCCAAGAATTTATGAGACCCCTAACCCATTCATCTCCCTTCATTCCTAAAAACTGCCCAAATTCCCTGTTTTTCCCTACACTAAACCCTAATTCCCCTCCCTATTGAGCGAGGGTTTTCTATGGATTCTAAAAGCATTGAGAAGAAGAGGCACAAGGGAGGTAAGATCAACAGGTATGAGCCCACAAAAACACATGATATCATGTCTTCACCCTTCCTCAAGAAATCATTTCAGGATGTTGGTTGCCTTGCCTTTTGCCAGAAGGTTGAGGAACTTGGTTTTCAAGACAAAATTACCAACACTTTTGCCACTAGATTGAGGGGAGATAATGTGACTATTGTAGGGATGGTGTTCACTCTTTTAGCAGAGACCATTTCCACAGCTACAAGGATTCCAAACACTACAAGGAAAAGACCCTCTAGTGGAGGTTATAAAGGAGGATTTTAGTGTTATAAAATTGGCCAAAATTGTCAAAAAAACATATGCTACCACATCCGTTTCTGGTAACGGAGGTTTTTGCGGAGCTTTTAACGGAAATTCAACACAACTAAAAAAATATGGGCGACCGGAGGTTATTACAGATGTTTTTTCATCGGTGCTCTTATTAGGTTTTAACGCACCGATGTGTATTGGTAAACAATGCACCGAGGCGGTCTAAGGAGAATGCACCGGGCCATTAAGGAAAACAACAAAACCGAGTCTAGTGTTGGTGATACAACGAACAGGGCTGTTCTAATTTGTCTTGGGATTTGAGCGGTGCCCATAGGTCGTATAAGCGCATCGGTGTTTGTATCTTTATGAGGCACTGGTGCTTCGTATCACAAAAAGACACTGAGATTTATAATTGGTATCGGTATTCGTGCGGTGCACATGGCATCTACAAATGCACTGGTGCTTATAGATACATAAACGCCCTGATGCGCATTATCACACAAACGCACTGATATTTATAACTGGAATTGGTATTAGTGCAGTGCCCATAGAATCATAAACGCACCGATGTGTATAGACACATAAACACACCGGTTTTCATTTTGTTTTTTTTAGAAACATCCACCTCTGACAGTCCAATTATTATGATTATTTTAAATTCATTATTCATCAAAAGTCGACACATCTTATAGCAATATTCATATTAATTACATTTTTATTAATGCATTTGAATGTGCTCTTTGGATTAATATGTTATATCATATCAAAATTATTGTTGTTTTTTAAAATTCATTATTCATCAAAAGTAAACACATATATATAATATTATAACAATACTAATATGAATTAAATTTTTATTAGTGCATTTGAGAACGACAATGGAGAACGCAATAGAATAAATTAAAACATATTTTATGATTATATATATATAAGACACTTTTTATCATACAAAATGGGAAAATTATTCGTATCCCTTTGTCTTTCAATTGGGACACTATGTCCATTACATTAAACAAAATGTTTGATTTCACAGACATATTTCAAAAAATTAAACGCCTTGCTTTGATATCCAAATTACATAGTGATCATCATTCTTCGCTTGAACTGCTGTCACTGCTAGAGCTACTTCCATGAATTGGATTATTTTCAGGAGTGTTGTGTTCACGGTGTTGATTGTTTTCTTCTTCTTCACTTTCCATCTACAAACATAAAAATAAACTGAAATGAGTGTATATACATTGGTGAAATAATGAAAATTCCAATATTAAATAATATACATCAATGTAAATCGAAAAGAAAAATGACGTACCATAGCAACAATTGACTCATAAACTATACACATTCTTTCAAAACCATGTACCATGCCATCTTTCAAAATTTCATCTGTTGGCGTCGTTCCATACTTTGTTTCTTGCAAGTTTTATACACCATAACAAATCATATATTTAATATAAAAGATGTTTTTGTTCTATTAATTATAGAAGGAGCTAATTAAAACAAGATCGATAGATGCTTACAAATTCCACAATTAAATTCTGATATGCCAACATATACTCACAACCCATATTTAACCCAATTTCAATCAATTCGTTTGATGGTTCTTATTTGTATGTTAGCACCTGTTTGAATACATTCAATGATGATTTTTGTAAAACAACTTAAAAAATACAAAAATGAAATCTAGTTAAGTTGTTATAAGGAAGTAACAATTACTCACAAACTTAGAGATCAACCATTTTCTTCCTTGTCGTCTTGTTTTATGTGCTAAATGTGTTCCATTTTCTTTTCTTTTCTGCCAGAAAATTATTGAAAATTAATATTTAATGCTAAATTGTTTATTTATTGTACCTAATGATCGAAAAATTCAATGATTACACATTACATTTGAAGCACGTTGTTGTATTCGTTCCACTAGATCCCTCAAACTTTTGTAAAAGTTTTTCCCCCTTTCGTTAACTTCTAGCACCACTCAAGATGAGCCAAGGAGCAATTCATTTTCATTTGCATGTTCTGTATTTTTTCTTTTCTTAGAACAACATTCCTTTTTTGAGTTGTTGGTCCCTGTAGAACATTAAACAGATGTGAATTAGTAGACTCTATGACACATGTTATCTAATAATTTTAAGTATATTATTAATGATAATTAAAAAAAAAAAATCATATTGGATCGATAATATTGTTTCATTCACCTAATTCATCTTTTTGCAATTTTTCCATTAAACTTTTACGCTCTTCTGGTTGTAGATCATAAATAATCATATTGAAATTCGTCATTTTGTGGCTCTGCATGATACACAGTAAAAAATACATATTAGTTAAAGTTGCATATAGTTCAAAAACAATATTTTTTATAAAGAATTTACAAAGAACTTGCATTTTTTGCTTTTCTTGATGTGTTAACAGTATTTTTGTTACTTGATATCTTGTTAGTCATTTCTTTATCAATCTGAAACCTGTAGCATATCATTCATTAATATATTTATAAATAAATTCTCAAATTTTCAGGTAGAAAATAAACACCGGTGCACCTTTCATGAAATCCGCACCGTCGCCGGTGCGTGGATATATTAACAACGCACCGCAAAACAGAGTAATACACTGTACGGTGTGTTCGGTATTATAAACTCACTGCAAAAACAGTGTAATAGACCTAATGGTGCGAGGGGTATTATAAACGCACCGCCAAAATGATGTAATACACTGTACGGTGCTTTCCCAGTTAAACAAAGCACCGATGCCCTATTTCAGATTTGGCGCACAGATTTAAAAAAAATGTTTTCACTTTTTTACGACATAGAACTTGCCGGTGCGTTGTAATAATACAGAGCACCGGTGCGGTGGCATACGCAGAGTGCACCGATAAAGAAAAATCCATTTTTTCAAAAATTCACGCAATGGCCAAATGGATTGGGATCCGACTATGCAAGTCGTCTCATGGGTTGGAAATCAATATAAAATGAAAAACCCTAATTCTGAAATCACAGAAATAGGGAAAAGAAAGGGAAAAAACAAAAAAATGAAGGGTTCAGGGTAGAAATGGATAAAATTGCACGAAAAAATAAAAACTGCAGAAAAAAGTAAAAAAAAGAATTAAATTTACTCACGAAATGGTTTGAAATTCTATGGTAAAGAGCTTGAATCACCAGAGTTTTTGTTTCCGATTGTCTGAATACTTCTATTCGAACGTATTTCGCCATCCACAGTGCCCTCATGCTCTCCTGCACAAATTTGACTGAAATTTTTTAGCAAAAATAGTGAAATAATGAAAAGTGTTTAGTATTTAAAGAATTATTTTATCAAATTAGATTTTCGAAAATATTTTGCCGCCCATTTTTCAAATTTCCACTTTTTTTAAACTTAAACAAAATAGAGTTGCGTTTTTTTATTTGCGTTTATTCGTTTTCGGTGTGCGGAAATGTGACGCATTTGTGCATTGTATTAATACGACGCACCGAGGCCTATTAGGATGATAAGCGCACCAAAATTTTTAAAGTTTTTTTTCGTTGTATGTAAGATCATAATAAAATAATGATGATTATAAAGTACATGAATTTATTTTCATTATTTTCTAAACTTTATGTTACAAAAATTCGTATTATTCTAGATTTGTTATTTTACAATTATTTTCAAATTTACAAATTTAAATATTTTAATAAAATCATTTCACATTAATACAATTAAAATTTTCACATTAATAGAATTAAAATTTTACATACAATTACATTAATTAAAATTACAATTGCAATTTTACATTAATTTCACGATTAGAATTAGAATTAGAATTTTAATTTTACATACAATTACATTTACAATTTTACATGTAATTACATTTACAATTACAATTACAATTTTACAAATATTTTACAGACAATTCGATTAAAATTTACAGTTACAAATACAATTACATTTACATTTTTACATAGAATTACATTTACATTTACAATTACAATTTTACAAATATTTTACATACAATTCAATTAAAATTACAATTACAAATACAATTACAATTTGTGAAATTTACATACAATTAGAATTAGAATTACAATTTTACAATTTTTCATATATACAATTACAATCATTTCAGAATAAATTAAATATTAAAATTACAATTAAAATTTTACATTAATAAATATTTTACATACAATTACACTTAAAATTACAATTAGTACAAATACAAATACAATTTTACAATTTTACATAGAATTAAAATTTAAATTACAATTACATTCACGGCATAATATTTAATAAATATCATGGTCATTTAATAATATTAAATTAATTAATAAACATCATCACAATCATGATAACCATCATACAAACATCATATTCGACTAATAAACATTCAATTAATAATATCAAAATTAATATGTAGTAGCTAACATCATCACAACACAAACATCAAATATACATCTCAGCCCACTCAATATCCAAAACCACTCATTACCTATCATATACACATCCTCATGACTATTAAGCTGAACACTTATCAACATGACTAATGTGCTACATCATAGTAATTAATATTTATGAAAATTATTTATTTACAACATGAACATAAAATACATAAGATATATATATATATATATATATATATATATATATATATATATATATATATAGTGAATAATGTTAAAAATACATTGTAATATAAATCATGCCTACCAGATTAGGCAGCTGATGCATCATTACCGCCAGCAACATGATCAATAACACTAGTAGAAGTGGATGCGGCCTGCTAAGTAAAACTGCGTGCAGCCTCGACAGTCGATGGTCGACTAGCCTGCTCATGATCATGATGATCACTAGTATTGATGGATGCATCCATTGGTGGTAGTACAACATGATCAATATGAGGCGCAGTAGTAGTGGAGGCGGCCTGCTCAGTCAATAGTACTGCAGGCTCGGCGGTCGATGGTCTAGCCTGCTCATGATGATCATGACTAGTACTCATGGTGGATGCTGTAGGCTGCTGATTGGACGTGGCCGATGGTCCAACCTCATCTTCATGATGACTAGTGTCAGATGCTGGCAGTGGAGCCTCATGCTGATCATCAGGTACACCGCGAGGTGAACGATCATGAGATGCATCTGAGTGGCTGCTGGCAGACTATCCATCATCACATGCTGTAGCTCGACTATGCCTATAGCTACGGACAATCCTCCTCAATCGCGTAACAGCTGTCGTAGCTCCTACGACATGCCGCATGAGGCCATACATGTCATGCAACATGCCTCTCCACATCCATATCAATCTATCATTGCCCTGTACCTCTCTATAATGAGCGGGCCTGCTGCCCGCATCTGAAATCAATCCACAAAGTTGCCTGCCCAACTCCATTCGGTATCTGGTCTCTGGTCGACCACGCCTAGCAAAAGGTGGTACCGGTGCACCATGAGGCGCATGAGGATCAACATGTCTCTCTGCTGCGCCACCGGCCTCATCCTAATCTGGCGTATCAGCCATCTCCTGATCGTAATCATTAAGATCGACACCTAGATCATGTAGTGGATTCGGCATCTCATCACCATCAAAAGACCCAATGTCTGCAAAATATATACAAGTACACAACAATAATTAGACAATTTCATTACACAATTTAATAAAAACAAGTTAAAGAACATGTTATAATAAATATAAATAAAACAGTAATATTACCTCTATCATCTGGCGGCTCATCAGGAGTGAAGAGGATGTTGGGACACCCTCGCCAATCTAGTCCAGCATAAGGACATGGGACCATAATGAAGGGATGCAGCTCGCCAACGCTGGCTAGTAAGTCCATCGAATCATGTGATATCCTCGCTAGAAACATAGTGTCTCCCCTCTTGGGCATCATCTGCCCCCACATGCTTATCTTGGCCTCCAACATCGGCCTATGAGGCTGTCGAACAAAACTGGGTCTCATCTCTGGAAACATCTCAAAAAATAAACAAAACAACTCTAAAGAAAAAGGGAAGTTGACCCTCCCTTGTGCGTGAGCACGACATCTATCTAAGGCCATACAAAACTGTCGCAAAAAAATGGAAGACCACCTGACAAGTCGTGGCTGTTGTACTAAAGAATCAACGTAATATAAAAGCGAGCAACTAATGCGTTGCCCGTCATTGGTGTTGTGCGAAATGATCGAAGCGATAATAGAGAGGCACTGCACATCCTGTCTACCAAAAGAACTTATACGTAACTGACCTCCAGGTACCTGAAACTCTGAAGGAGACAGTACATGTGCTCCAATGTATCTCTGGGAGTAAACTAACTAACTCCCTGCTACACAACCAGGTGGCACGTCTAGGAATGAGGGGAAATCCACCCCTATCCTCAATAGTCCTGTGATAAAATAAATGTCCTCCTTAGTGGGTGTGTACCACTAGTTAGGACCAACCTGAAAAGCCTGTCGGTGGGCATTCCACCTGCCGATAAGATGTCTCAAAAGCACACTATGGGCCTTTAGGCCAGAAATAGCCTCCTCATAGAGCTTGAGGAGGCCTACCTGCTTAAGGATCTCCTGGGTATCTGCAGTAATAGGGCGATGGCATCCATTTCTCTCCCTCTCTCTCGCCTCCCATTGGCGAATCATGTCATAATGTTCTGCTTGTTGTTGCTACTGTTGCTCCTGTTCTCTCTGAATCATTGCCATATTAAATAATTTTTTTTTATTAAAATATAAATATATTTATAAATATACATATATAATTTTTTTTGACAAAAAAACAAACATACAATTCGGTGCTCCATAAAAACAGTGACGCACCGATGCCGGTGCATCCTAATATTTTAGCGCACCATCCCCGGGGCCCCTAATGAAACAGACCGCACCGAAGTCGGTGCCGATGTCTACTTTTGAAGCATCGTGGACTGTGCATAATTCAGAATAGCGGTGCGCTGACTGAAATATACGCCCCGGCGCGTATAGTCGTGTTAGGGCACCGACTTCATGACAATGACATAGTTGACGATGCAGTCTTTTACCCGGTCGCACCGTTGACCCTCTTGGAATGAAAAATGCGATGCGCTGACACAAACTGAGGTGGCAAATGTAGTCAATGCACCGCACTGTGATTGCTGGGGTTAACGGTGCACTTGGATAAATGAGTGCACCATCTTTTTTATTTTTTATTTTTTAGTTTAAAATTTATCGGGGCGCCTTCCGGCACTGCCCCGGAAACGGTGTGGTTACCGTTAGCACCGGTAGCAGTGTTGCCTATAAATTTTACAGGTAGCCCCGCTAGTCGGTGTGAGCCGAACAGCTCGAGCGCACCGCACGACATATATATATATATATATATATATATATATATATATATATATATATTTTTAATGTTTATTTTTTTGTTTATTTCAATTTCGAATCCGCTAAAAGGCTTAATTATAGAAAAACTAGAAAAATACCTGTACATTTTGCTATCGAGGAGGCATATTGGCTGTAAAATTTGGAAAATAAAATTTTCCCACTGCTTTTCAAAATGCAAGTTGGAGATTGGTGGCAAATGCAGAGCATCAGTGCGTGTAATGGGTGCAATGAGAGCAGCGATATCAGGGCGGCTCAGAAATAAAGAAATAACACCAGGGCTTGAGAGCTCTGAAGCATTGAAGAAAGTGAATAATGAAGTTTTTTGGCCGTAATTTTTTTTTAACTAACCCTATTTCAGTGCGTGGGGTTTTCTAAGTGCACCGGTGCTGTTAAACAAAAAAACACCGGGATGTTTCAGTTTCGGCATGAAAATCTGATGATGCACTAGGGTGACATAATTGTAAAGCACTGGCGCGTAATAGTCGCAAAGCACTGGTTTTTTGGCCTTACTTTTTTTATTATATAACACTATTTTAGTGCATGCGGTTTCGGGCGCATCGGTGCTATTAGAGAAGAACGCACCGGCTCGTTCCTGTTTTGGCGCGGTGTTTTATGATCCACCGACACAGAAGAGTATTGACGCCCTGGTGCGCTACAGTAATTGGACGTGCCGATGGTGTGTGTACTTCGCGCACGCTGTCCAGTGTGCCAATGTTCGGTGCACACCAGTGCGTTCTGTGGTATCATGCGCATCGGTAATTGATAGCTCAGGAGCACTGAAAAACTAAAAAATCCGAGTTTTTTGTTGTAAATATTTTTTTAGTTTAACCCTTTACTGGTGCGGTTTCTTTCTACCGCACCAGTTGGTTTCGGTGTTGGCGTTGTGTTTTATAATGCATCGGCACGGATGAATTGTGAGGCACTGATGCTCTATTATATTATGACGCACCAGGCATGTGTGTATGAAGTGCACGGTGTCCGGTGTGCAAATGATTTTTCCGCCCCGGTGCGTTCTTTTTTTGAGAGCACCGGGGCGAGTTGTAATGATAAGAGCACCGATAGGAAAACATCCGCAAAACCCTCCGCCCGCCAACCTCCTCTAGTAACCTCCGCTAGAAACAGATGTATGGGGTATTTTTCTTTGTGGTTCCTCAAAAACATCCGCTAGAGGGTCTTTTCCTTGTAGTGAAACAATGGAGAAAATTGGTTCAAGAGTAGAGACCTTGACATTGAAAGCTACAAAATGTATTTAAAACCTACATACAAAGCAAATCCAACACACATCTTTCCATTCAGACAGTTGCTGGACAAGTATGCCCCTCTCATGAAATTGATCATGAAATATTTTACATGTAAGGGCAGGTACTCGAGGTTATATCAGTATCATATGAGACTCTTGATGTATTTCGCCGGTGTAAAAGCTCTCAACTTGCCTCATTACCTTTATAGAAGCATGGTAAAAATGGCAGAGAAGGTACAAAGATTAGGAGAAGATCATCATGCTAGTATGTTTCACCATGGCTTGGTGAAAATATTTCTTTTCCATTAGCTCACATAGATTAATTTGTCTTGGGATGGTTTTATATATTCAAATTCTCTTTTTCCTTCTCTAGCTTATTCTAGCAGTCACTCTACACCCTTGACTTCACTAACACATCAAGAGGTAGCTTCCACAAGCAAACCTATCACCAGAACTCCTAGGGCAGAGGTGACTCAAACATATGTTAGAGGTAAGAGGATTGTTTTTTCTCCAAACATTATTGAAAGGGGCAAGCCTACATTAGGTGAGCAAGAAACATAATCACATCATGAGGCACCATTGAAAGATGAGGAACAAGTTTATTATGAAACTGATATGGAAGATTTGGAAATACATGAGGAGGGAAAAATAGTTGAGTGCATCATCATGGAGAAGGAGGTTGAGATTAGAGAGCTCAAAGACAGTTTGTGAAAGGAAAATTTCTTGGTCTCATTCTTGCAACAGGATAACATGCAACTAAACGTAAATGAGCTTCTCTTAAACAAGCCCAAAGAAGATTTGAGAAAGGATGATGCCAAAGGTGAGGTAGTTGTTGAGATTGATGATTCAGAGGATCAAGAAGAACATGTCAGAGCAAGGAGACCAAGAAAAAGAGGTCTCAAGAGGGCACTTGAGAAGAAAAAAGAACCATCTCCACCAAAAGGTCAAATGGCAGTTAATGAACTCATTTTGGCAGAAATTGAGAAAGACAAAGTAGGTTGGATGGATAGGGTTAAAAACATACAAAGACACATGTCCATGCATTATTATACAAGGAACCAGGTCTCCCAAATCATAATCAAGTAAGTGAAAAAGAAAATGAAGCAAAACATAAGGAGGAAAAAAGAGAAGGATAAGCTTGATTTTCATAATGAGGAAAAAAGAGAAGGATAAGCTTGATTTTCTTGATGAAGCCTCTCTCATAGCTTGACACATCATCACACGGCTTCATGGAGCAATTTTGGGCAAGTTTTGAAGAAAGTTTGTGAAATTTTGCATTTTTGGTGACTTTTGGCCTAATTGGAAATATCAATTCAGCCAAAATAGGAATAAGTTCATATCCTTGAAGGAAAATATGGATGGAACAATGTCTTTTGGAAATGATAGGTCTTCAAACGTCATAAGAGTAGGTACAATCACACTTGCAAGAAAGAATGCATTAGCAAAAGTTGTGTTGTTGGTTGAAACTATGAATCATAATCTTGTCAATGTTGGACAAATGTGCGATCAAGGACACACGATGCTATTTAACTCTAAGAAATGTGAAATCAGGAAAGGCAAGTTTGGTAAAATTGTGGCTACAGAAAGAAAAGCTCTAAATTACATATATATTTTGGATGAGACATCTAAAGGGTGCTTTATGGAAAAAAAAGATGAAAGTTGGTTATGGCACAAATGAATGGGACATATAAATTTTGACAATTTGGTCAGGATCAACAAGAAGGAAGCAGTAAGAGAAATGCCTTAAATTTCAAAACCTACCAATACGATATGTGAATCTTGTCATCATGAAAAGAAGAAAAAAGTTGAGCTCAAGGCAAAACAACACTTTGCATCACATCCATTAAAATTACTACATACTGATCTATGTTGTCCTATGAGAACAAAAGGTTTAGTTGGAGAATTATATTTTATGCTAATGATACATGATTACACCAGAATGAGAGCTGTCAACTTCTTAAAGAAAAAGACTGAGGCAATTGATTGTTTTAGAATCTACAAAGAATTGGTTGAAAATGAAACTAATTTGAATATCAAATGTTTGAGATCTGATAATGGCAGAGAATTCACTTCCAAGGTATTTTAACAGTACTGTGATGAAAATGGAATAAAAAGGAAATTATCAACAACCATAACACTGTAGCAAAATGGAGTTGCTGAAAGAAAAAACAAAACCGTATAGGAAATGGGCAGAACAATGTTAAATGACTCAAAATTAGATGATAAATTCTAGGTTCAAGCAATCGATACAGTTGTATTCATTATAAACAAAGGTTTTCTAAGGAACAATTATAACATGACTCCATACGAATTATGGAAAGGAAGACCGACTAACGTCAAATAATTACAAATATTTGGAAGAAAATGCTACATCAAAAGAGAAGATAAAAAACTGGGCAAGTTCGATTCCCGTGTCGATGAAGGTATTTTTGTTGGTTATTCACACAAAAGGAAGGCTTATAGATGCTACAATCTGAGGTGAAAACAAATATTGGAAAGCATAAATGTTACTTTTGATGAAGATTGTGTTACAAAGGATGACGATGAGATTGTCCCTTTAAGAAAATCTGAGGGATATGAGGGAGAATCTATGAAGGATGAAGAAGAAGCTCCAGAACAAGACCAATCAAATAAGGAAACAACAGTCAACCAAGAGGAAATAAGAAATTATCAGTAGGATGTACAAGAAAATTCTCCAAAAGCTTTAAAAGAATGGTGTCAAAAGAATCAACCTTCAAATCAAATCATTGAAAACATAAATGAAGGAATTGGATCCAGAAGAAGTAACAGCAAGTCCACATTTCTTTTTTAAAACTTTTGAGCCTAGCAATTTTGAGGAAGTTAGTCAAGATGAACACTAGGTAGCAATTATGAATGAAGAATTGGATCAAATTGAGAAGAACGACACTTCAGAATTGGTTCCACAACCAAAGGATAAAAATGTTATTAGAACTAAATGAGTCTTCAGAAACAAATTGAGCAAAGATGGACATGTTACAAGGAATAAGGCAAGATTAGTCTACAAATGATATGCACAAGTTGAAGGAATTGATTTTGAAGAAAAATTTGCTGCTATTGCCAGAATGGAAGCTATCATAATGTTTCTCTCTTATGCATGATCGAGAAAAATAAAGGTCTACCAAATGGACGTTAATTCAACCTTTCGAAATGGAATTGGAAGAAGAAGTTCACATTGAACAACCCAAAGGATTTATGCTCTCTGAAAAGGAAGACATGCGGATTAAAGAAGGCACTATATGGTCTCAAGCAAGCTCCTAGAGCTTGGTATGCTCATCTTGATGGATATATACATTAAAAAGGATTCAAGAAAGGAAGCGCCGATAAAAATATCTATGTGAAAGTGAATCAAGATAACCTAACAATTATCGAGGTATATGTGGACGATATAATTTTTGGAAGCAATGATGAAAAATTAAGTAAAAAATTTGCCACAAAGATGCAAAGTGAGTTTGAAATGTCTCTACTTGGCGAGCTGACATACCTTTTAGGGCTTCAGATATCTTAGTAGGATAAAGGAATATTTATATATCAAAACAAGTACATCAAGGAAATTCTAAAAAAATTCAAGATGGAAGATTGCAAGCCTACCCTTACGCCAATGGTAATAGGTTGCATGTTAAGTTTAGAATATTCGTCAAAGGATGTGGACCAAAGGTTGTATAGATCTATAGTTGGCTTATATATGTGACACCTTCTCGGCCAGACGTAATGCAGGCAGTTGGACAAGTAGCAAGATTCCAAGCAGCACCAAAAGAATCTCATATTATTGTTGTCAAAAGAATTCTCCGATATCTTAAGGGCACAACATAATATGGTTTATGGTATCCTAAAGGAAATAATATAGTTATCCAAGCTTATACAAATTCAGATTAGGCAGGAAGTGTTGATGATCGAAAGAGTACCAGTGGAGCAACATTCTATCTAGGTGGTTGCCTTGTTTCATGGTTAAATAAAAAGTAGTCATCAATCTCATTATCTACAGTAGAAGCAAAATATATCGCGACAACAAAGTGTTTTACTTAAGTTCTCTAGATGAAGCAAACTTTGCAAGATCTTCAAGTCAAGTTTGGTGAGCCTATTCCCATATTTTGCAACAACACCAATGCCATCAGTATCTCCAAGAATCCTGTGATGAATTCCAAAACAAAGCACATTCCGATCAAATATCATTTCGTTAGAGAGGTCACTGAAAATAATATCAAGCTTGAATATGTTGGCAAAAAGGAACAAATTGTTGACATATTTACCAAACCATTACCTCGTGAAGCATTTGAGTATATTTGCCTAAAGCTTGGATTCTCCCAATTTCTCATTAGACTTTTTCTCTTATCTAACTAAGTAAAAAAAGGGGATTTGAAGTGTGTACAGGTCAGCAGGATGACGTTTGTCAAGGTGAGTTACCCTTTTCCATTGATGATAAAGGGGGAGAGATAGTTGTAGGAAGAAGTGTCATGATAGGAGGGGGAGTACTTGTGCTTCCATCAATGCCAAAGGGGGAGATTGCTGATCAGTGATTGTCATTGATGTCAACCCAAGCAACACCAGGGGATATCCCGATATTGCATGGGAATTTTGACTTGAAAACTTACTCTATTCCAAGTCAAGGATATTTTGGATGGTTTCTACTTTTCAAGATGTTTCTGTTGATATATGGAACACCACGTAATTCTTCACGGTTTGAGAGATATTCATGTTTGAAGTTAGTAAACCCAGTTAGTGGGCTAAAACCCCATGGGGTTGTGGCATGACACTAATGATTGGTTGTGGTCATTGAATAGTCAATAATTAATAATTTTTTAAACTCCTAAAATCCCTCCAACGTTCATTTTTTGGAGACCCTCTCAACTTAAGCATTTACATAAATTGTGACCCTCATATCCTCCTGATGCTGAAAAAAAACCCATTTGAGCTTAACTCTTGATGAAGCGCCGATGAAATTTTTAGATATTGGTTCGCTATATTTTCGGAGATATGATCTGAGGAAGTTAAGGTTTTTGCAGGCTCCCAAATTTCATGTCAAATAGGTGACCTTGGGAAAATCATCATAACTTTCTCTCTGAGCATTGGATTCAAATTTCATAAAAATTGACAGAAGTGGGACAGATTTTAGTTTGTTGGATATCGTTTTCAAGACCGAAGGCTGAAACTGTGACACGTGGCACTTCATACAAGTTCGCTCTACTAAACTAGTCTATAATCAGGTCATCGTAGTTGATTGGGCATAGCTATTTCTTGAAGAATCCAATATTGATAAGACCTATGGGGTTGGAAAGAGGACTCATATGGATGCAACAGGGAGCAATTTCAGACCTTGGAGATACGAAATTACATATATACAATAGATTCAATATAGAGCTTCTAGAGGGCAAGAGAAATTATGCATTCATGGATCAATATAGTAAGGACAACACATCAACAGTCAAGGGTAAGTCTGCTACAACAAGGTATGTATGATTAGTGCTTAAATTTTAATTTTAATATCATCTCTCACATGCGTTTTTGCAGGACAATGCAAGCATTTTGTATGTATGGTTGATTGGGTTTTGTTCATAAATGTTGAACATATTTGCATTTGAATTTTGAATATTTATCTGACATATGGTTTGTAGGGCAGTGTAAGTATTTTGTTTGTATATTGGTTTGGGTCTTGTTCATTAATGCATGTGCAGGAAGGAGGACATAATAGGACAACTCAGACACATACTAGAAGGACATGCAACACCAAAGTATCATTACTTGAAGCAAGCACAACAATACCTCAACAGTTGCTAGTGTTCAAAGAAGCAATGTCAAGTCAAGTATCAGGTCGTGTTAAAAGTCAGTATTATAAAAATCATAGATTGGAGGTTTATGTGGTGTACATTTTGATATGCAATACTTGGAATATCCACAGTCTTCATTTTTAGTCGATGTTTCGAGTCTAAATGAAGACTCATCATTAGGACAAACCTGCTGAGAAAAGAAGAGATTAGGGAAATAAATAGAGGAAAGGAGGAGATGAGAGAGCCGACCGGTTCTTAAATGTTTATTATTAGTTTATTATTTATTTTAGTTTATCAAATTTTTATTTCTAATTTTAATTATGACAAATTATATATTATTGTTTTTCTTGAAAATTTTAAAACTTTGCCCTAATTGTTGTTATTTTGGAATTAATATTATTTTTAAAAGAGTCATTATTGTAAAAGAGTCAATCTTCCTAGTGTTGGAGAGGCATTTTTGGGAGGTATAAGTGTCATTATTGGATAATTTTATGGTTTGGTTGCAGGTCATAGTGCGATTGGCTGATTGGTCTACTTAAAGAAAATCACTGTGAATCATATTGTATCGTGGATTATTGTCCCTGGTATGGGAGTCCACTCTTTTAATATTTCTGATCATTATAGGGTGGCAGGGAGGTGCTAGGTTGGTGCATGAAGTCATCTATAGGTTGGAGCCTGTGAACACTTCATGGTGGTAGGTCTGTCTAGGATGTCGAGGCATCCATTCAGTTGACTACTAAAGAAACCAGGGCGTTGGGATGTCCTTCTCGTGGGAGTTGGATAAGAATGCTTTTCTAGAATTCTAGGAATTTGTACATTTCATTTCAGTTGGGGCTGAAGATTAAAGAGTTTATTATAAAAGAGTTCGGTGGTTTTTGACCCAGAGGGGGTTTTCTACCTAAAATTCATGTGCTTATTGTATTCTATTGTTTGCTGTTGTTATTGGATAAACATCAAGAATAATTGAATATTAACTAATGCTCTAAAAATATTTAAAAGTCCTAATTTATAAGAAATATTGATTCACCCCCCCCCTCTCCCAGTGTTTCCAACACCACCCTTATTCACAGATACAACATGTGCATCAGAGAGTGGTTTTGCTTCTTGGTGATCCGGGTAAATTTATGATACCCTTTTAACTAAGACCTTTTACTTCGGCTGATGTGTTAAAATTTCATTTTATCAAATCTTTAATGAACACACATGAAAATATAATTAAGAGGAAAACATGTCAACAATCACACAACAAAAATGCAAGAGGTTTAATAATGGAGGTCGTCCAGCGTGGACTAAATATTTGGGCCTCGGTGTCTCGATGGTGTTGGCCGCTTCATTCAGTGTTGTAACTGGTGATAATGTACATGAATGCTGTTGACTTGTCATACAAGGAAAAAACCTCAACATGAGTGGCAAAGTATGTCCACAAGACGTTTCGTTACAAGGAACTCTCACTCATTACAAACCTCCTATCAACATGAAAACTTCACACATGGTGACAAAGAGTACCCTGCCATCAAGGAAACAAAGGGATCTCACAACATAAATCACCATCCATGATAAATGCATACCACATAAATACATATAAATATTCCGCATCTTACATCAGCAGGAATAAACAACAACAAATAAACATGAAGATTCTACATCATGCATCAAGCAGGAATCGACATGACATAAGCATCCTACAACAATGATCAATGAAGTACATGGAAAAAAAATTTCATATACCTCAACCCTAATGTTGGCTGAAGAATAGGCTGCTCAATCACTGGATTTGAATGCACCATCGCAGATGTGGCGTCGAATGGCGTGAAATCGACTATCCACATGCTAAAATCTGACACCATCATATCATGATGGAAAATGACCGAAAAATCAAGACCTTTATTGCAAAAAATGACACTGCCATCAATTTCGTGTCGCTGAGAGGTGTAAAATCCATATAAAATTTGTCCAATTTGGTCACAGAAAAATTTGGCCCCTCTGGAAATGAGGCTCAATCATGGTTCCACTGCCTCTACATGTTGACTAATGGTTCCACTTGCATAAAATAATAATGTCTCGAATTCAGTGCCTGCTCCAACCTGCCTTGTGCATTGAAAAAATGATGGGTTTATATAAAAAATGTTGGGCGGACTTCCTAAAGGAATCCATTGGCCCAACGGTGGAGATCTGAATTTGTGGGGAGGAGGTCAGGCGGTCAAATCCCGCCCCCTCCCAAACAGGTGTATTTAAAAAAAAAAAAAAACCCAAACAATAGATATGTGGGGTGCGGTGCAGAACTGCATTGGGTGGCCCGCCCGTCCTATCCACCGACACAATGGTGGTTCGTTACATCGAAGTGGGGTGGCGTGCGCCGAGTCCACCAAAGGTGGCCCGCCCACCCATATTACGGTTTAACATATATGATATATGTTTTACATATGGTAGCTTGGCCATGGGGTTCGGCGGGGGTCACGACCCGTCGAAACTTATCACATATTTTTTTTTTTAAAGATGTTATATGATATGTGATGGGGGTGGTGGGGGTCATGGCTCACCACCCTTGACTGTATATATATATATATATTGATAACAAATTGTTATTTTTAAAATACCCATTTTTAGGCTGAAGGAGTCAAATTAATGATCCCACAAATTCACTCGAAATTTGGCCGGAGCTTGCTAGAATTCGGCCACCAAAATCCTGCGAATGCGTCCCCCTTAACCTGTTAAGTCATCCAATCAGCCTTAGAACTTTGAATAACTCTAACTTTTGCATACGAACTCGGTTTGACGAACCGTTCACATCGTTGTGATCAGTATAACGAGATCTTCAAATTGAAACTGATTTTGAACTGTTTTTGCCACTTTTATTTTTGAGATTTCATAATTCTTTTTTGTCCTGTGTGTGTCTCTAGAGCCACCTAGATCATTCCTCCCTACCGAGGAGTTTTTGGTCCTCCAAAATAATTGACAATAATATGCCACTGATGTGTATAATGTTTGCACCATAAGTGCCCTGAAAGAGGTCACCCTTACTTCTGCTTCACCTTTGTTCTTCACAGCCATAAACGATGAACCGACACCTGCATCCTCTACAAACCTATAGTACAATCTCCTACAAATTACATGCTCAAATTACGACCAAATATGACCCAAGAATTTCCATACTTTCCACGAGTTTATAACACATACTCGGTGGTCAAGCTTACATCAAAATGGAATCAATAATACTCCAACTATTAATACAAGGCCAAAGACATCATTGTCGCATTGCAAGTTATGGAAAAACACATCATCACTTTTTCAAAAGAAATGAAACACATGATTTACAAGACACAACCATGACACTATAAAAACCATTTATTACTCAACAAAGTGCACTACGATGAATGTGGTGGATTTGATTTCTGAACATTTTCACTGACTGGTTTCTGCACAGATGCTTTGTCCTTAATACACTGCTCTGGATGGAGTATCCAACACATGGATATTTGATGGCCACTTCTGTCACAATAACTGTAATGAGTCTTCTTCCTCGATACCTATTTAACCAATTTATTTCCCTGCCGTGGAGAAGGCTTTCCACGCCTCATCCTCCTTTGTGCTACCATTATTTTCCAACATTCAACAATGAAATGGTTATGTAAACCACAAAAACGACAAGTTTTCTTATACCATGATTTATGTTCATGATTAGAAACATTATTATAATCAAAATGAACTTGCGAATATCGAGACTTGTTATACCTTTCCTGGTGATCTCTGGTGCGATCATGGAGACGAGAGCTTGTCTTAGCTCTTCTATTGCAACATGCACTTCCATGGGATGCTGGTGAAGTGTTCCCATCAATCCTCTTCCTCGGTGAGTTCAAAAATGTGTGTTTTCCCTTGATGTCCTTATGGCGATGGGAGATTGCCTCAACTTTCTCTCTGCAATATGCGTTGTCATAAGATGATGGTAAGGTGTTCCCATCATTCTCTCTCCTCGACGATTTCCACAATGTCGTGGAGGCCTCCGACACCTTTGAACATTCTCCTTCAATGTATCCAAAACCTGTGTAGCGAGGTCACTGCACAACCTCCAATGGCTGAGCTATGCCTTGGCCATGAATGCCAAGTCCTCCTCCTTTGTACCGCATCTTGGTAATGAGTCTCATGTCGGTTACTATAATGGGGATCTCCAAATTTCCAACAGAAATAATAGCATGTGAAGATGAAACTTAAGAACGATCACAACTGTTTACCTTAGATGTTGATTTGGAAACAGATGAAGAGGGCTTCTCTAAGCCTTCGTTGCGCCTCACTCCCTCCGAGGCCTCTATCGTGGCTTGTAGCTGAAGTTGCAATCGCTACTTCTCCTCCTTCTCTTCCTGTAGGAGTGTCTTCAATGACTCATGATCTACTTGAAGACTTTCATCGTTGCGCCTCAATTCTTCCATTGCCTCTATCATGGCTTGTAACTGAAGCTGAAATCACTGCTTCTCCTCCTTCTCTTCCTATAGGAGTGTCTTTAATGCATCATGATATGTTTTAAGACTTCTGTCATTGCACTTCAATTCATCCAATGCCTCTGTCATGGATTGTAGTTGAAGCTGCAAGTGATGTTTTTCCTCCGTCTCCTCTTGTAGAAGTGTTTTCAACTCAACGTTGTCTACTGCTTGTTTCTCATAAGCTTCATACAACATGTCCGCTTTCTCAGACACCCTGAGCATGGTATCATACATGTCTTTTACATCCTCCATTACTGCACGTTCAATGGATCACGCTTGCAGTTCACATCAGCAAGAAGGCCGCTTTGATACCACTTGATCCGAGTAAATTTCTGATACCCTTTTAACCAAGACATTCTACTTTGGCTGATGTGTTAAAATTTCATTTTATCAAAGCTTTAATGAACACACATGCATATATAATTAAGAGGAAAACATGTCAACAATCACACAACAAAAACTCAAGAGTTTTAATAACGAAGTTCATCCAGTGTGGACTACGTCTCCAGGCCTCGGTGTCTTGATGGTGTTGGCCGCTTCATTCAGTGTTGTAACTGGTGATAATGTACATGGATGCTTTTGAATTTTCATACAAGGAAAAACCCTCAACATGAGTGGAAAATTCTCTCCACAAGACGTTCTGTTACAAGGAACTCTCACTCATCACAAACCTCCTATCAGCATGAAAACTTCACACATGGTGACAAAGAGTATCTTGCCATCAAGGCAACAAAGGGATCTCACAACATAAATCAACGTCCATGATAAATACATACCACGTCAATACATATACAGATTATTCATCTTACATCAACAAGAATCAACAATAAAAAATAAACATGAAGATTATGCATCATACATTAAGCAGGAATCAACATGACATAAGCATCCTACAACAATAATCAATGAAGTACATGGAAACAACACTTCATATACCTCAACTCTAATGATGGCTGAAGAATAGGTTGCTCAATCGCAGGATATGAATGCACCATCGTAAACGTGGCATCAAATGGCGTGAAATAGATTGTCCACATGTTGAAATTAGACACCGTCATCTCATGCTGGAAAATGGCTGAAGAATCAAGACCTTTTTTTGCAGAAACTGACACCATCATCAGGTTCGTGTCGCCGAGAGGTGTAAAATCCATATAAAATTTGTTCAATTTGGACACTGGGAAAATTTGGCTCCTATGGAAATGAGGCTCAATCATGGTTCCACTACCTCTGCATGTTGGCTCATGGTTATGTTAGTGTCAGTATTTTCATCTTGGAATTAGTAATTAAAATCCCCTTTTCATATCATTTTAGGAGTCCCACTCAGAAATTTTTTATCATTCCACTAGATCATGCAAAAAATTAGTCACTGATGGTAGCCCCAGTCCAAAAAATATCACTCTTCCTCAAATTTGATTACTTGGCATAGTTTCATACCTTGCTGACTGTACACCATCCATAAAGTAATATCAATCATGTCATCTTGAAATTCAGTCCTTCAAGGTATCATTAGGTATTTTAGGGTTTTTTAAGGTTTCATTAGGTCATTAGGGTTTCCAAGGTCCAATAAAACTCCATTCCATTGCATAATACCAGCAAGTAAAGGTTGATCCAATAAACATTTCTTCACCATGTGAAGATGATTTGTAAAGAGAAATTCTTGTTTCAACATGTAATTTTGGTTTTAAGATGTAATTTTTATTTTTCATTATGTAATTTTATGTCATTCAAAATGTAATAAGTTCTCATGGTTCCAAGGTAGCTGCATACTCAAGGTTCCATCAGCCAAATTAGTCAAAGTTACAAAAGACATCAGTGTTCCTAAACACTTCCCATCACTCCTATCCCTCAAAAATATCATTTTCCACAAGCACTAAACGCTAATTTCCTCTCCCACCGAGCTAGGGTTTGCTATGGAATCAAAGAAATCTGAGCAGAGGAGACATAAGGGAGGTCATACTAGCAAATATTAGGTCATTTCAGCTCATAAACATCATGCCTCCATCATTTTCCAAGAAGTCATTCCAAGGGACAAATCATTTGCCACACATAGGGAAAATTTTTCTTCAAACTATGTTTTTGACCAAATGGTGATGAATTTTACAAAACTGAAAGAGGTTTTTGTCGATAATAGGACAAGGAAGAAAATTTTCCTTCAGGTTTTACATAGGTGTCATGGTTTTGGAGAAATGTCAAAAATGCAGTTGCTACAAGAGAGTTGATGCACTTTTGGAGTAGCCTTGGTAAAATCAAAATTTCTCCTTGATGGAGTGTCCAAATGAATTGCTTGATAAGTGAAATGATAACTATACAGAGATAGTTTTCCAATGAGCTATCATGAACTAAATTTGAAGTTAAGGAAGGCCTCCAAAAGTTTCCTGCAAAAGCACACTTCATTTTTTCACCCCCATTCTGCACTTTTTGACCAGTCTTGGGAGAATTTATTTTTGAGGGGCCATAGTTGAACATGTTTAGTGATTTATAATTCCATTGTGGATCCAAGAGAGTGATATTTCCAACGATCTATCATGAGCTCAATTTTGATATCGGGAAGGCCTCCAAAAGATGCCTGAAATTTGAAGGGCGCTCCTAACACTGGCGCTGCGCACCTGAGCAGTCTTGGGTGAATCACTTTTTGGGATGTCAAATCAAGTAAAATCTACAAAAAAAGCACATATTTGGAAATTATACTGGATAATATTTCCAATGAGCTATCCTGAGCTTGGTTTGGACACCTACAACCCATCCAAAACTCAGCTGCAAAATGGAGGGCACACCTGACCAGTGTCTGATTTTTCTGATTTTTCTCTACAATTTTGATTTTTCACCTTGAGAAATCATGTTTTTACTTATGTAATTGATGGAAGAAAATTTAATTATCATGTTTATTAGTTACCTAGGGTAAATAAATTAGGTAAAATTTCTTCATGAGGTGTAATGAATCAATTCACTTAAGTGAGGGATAAGTCAGTTTGAACTCCCTATACTCTAGGTATTCCGCTCAGGTTTTGGTGGAACTACTCCTTCTCTCATGGATTTGGCCCCTAAGGTTAGGAGAGGTTGTTTGAGGTCTATATATTGTACTTTTTGACTCATTTTCAGAGGTCAGACATTTTTGGATGTTGATGCATTGATCAGAGACTCTAGTGTAATCTATTTGGCAAGAAAATTAATGAAAAGGTTGCAGCTATTTCTTTGGGATACTTGTGGTATGAAAATTTGGCATTGTTATTCTTATGTCTTATTATGTATGAATGTTTTGTTTCATGATCCATTTCATTTCTATGATATGCTGGTTTTTAAGTTGATAAACATAATGCATCTCTCATGATCTATTTTGGGAAAGCCTTCATGGTTTTTCCATCTTCTTTAGTTTAGAAATAATTCATGCTTAGCCTTGCTCTTTCTAGCTCCTCACCTATCTGATCCATTCCACTCAAGAAACCCTAAAGTGTTAGGTTTTCTACCTACCTTGCCCCATTGAATCTCTGCAACCCTAGTCCTATTTTCCCTGACCCAACCTCTTTGACCTAATCCTCATCCAACAACCCAATTCAACCAAAATCAAATCCCATGTACTTATACCTAGCCTAAAATCCTAATTCATCCAGCTCTCTTGGTTGTGACATTGTGGTGAGAGACCTCTTCGGTTTGGCAGGGCTAGGTACCAAGCCAAAATATTGGTCTGTGGTTACCTTTGTTGGGATTTCTTCTTCAACCTTAGAGATCTGGTGGAGTGATAACATACTGACGTCATTTTCGGGGAACGAAACATTTATTTTACCTGGGTGTACGATAAGAAACATTGGAATTTGATCCTTTGGATGATAGGGTTAAGTTTCAGAAATAATTGCAGTGCCAAGATTGTAGAGCTGGCTTCAAGAAGATATACCAGAAAAAATCTCGATCCTGATCTAGCTGATCCAGTAGATGATCTAAAGAATATTTTCCAGAGGCATAAATATCAAACTGAAAACATTCAGTCAGGGCTAGTTCCATTGGTAAGATCTGTTTCTTTGCCTACTAAACTATTATCTCTTGAGGATATACCGTATGATCTGAAATTTGAATTGTCATTGTTTAAATCTAAGCTTGAAACCTCTCTATCAGACATAGTCTTTGATCCTTTAAGACTATCCAAGGTCAAGTCATTGTCTGAACTAGATCTTAGTCCTCTGAAATATTGGTTCTTTGAAGAGATTAAACCCGAATCTGACCTTGATATCAAATACCCGATCCAATTATACCATCAAGGGGAAATACCTGTCACAACTCAACCTCAAACTCAATCAATTTTAGTTTTTCCATCTGCACCTTCGACCTCATCATTTATACCTACTACTTCAGTACCTACAAATATTGTTCAACTACCTATTTTGTCAATCCCTCTTGTTGTCAATCCAACACTTCACCCAGCAGGAATCATGACAATATTTTCCCCACTTATCTTGCCTACCCAATTGAATGATTTACCTCAAGGATATGGCCAAAGAATTCCCTTGTTTGATGAAAACTCTACCATATCTACAAGACAATGCATTGTTAAGGTCACTGACTTCATAGATTTGGAGGAAGTTGATGCTGACAATGCAAAAATGAGGATTATAGCCCAGAGCTTATCGGGAGATGTCAAAGTTTGGTTTAGGTCCTTGACTTCTAATTCCATTGCCACCCAGAATAGCTCATTGATTTATTTATAGCCCGGTGGGAAGTAAAGAAAAATAAATTACAGTTGCTTGCTAATCTGAGAACATTAAAAGAAATATCAAATGAATCAGCATAATATTTCAATACTCACTTCAATAGAATTTATAATGCAATTCCCGTGGAGATCAAGCCTCCTCTAGGCTTAGCTCTCATACGTTATCTAGATGCATTTGATCCTGACATGGCTTACCCACTAAGGGAAAGAAATCTAGCTACACTGGAGGATACGCAAAATAACATGGTCAACGTTGAAGAAAATTTGCTGCTGAAGAGAGCTAGAGCTAGAAATGAGAGAAGAGTTACTATTAAAGAAGAACCATCCACTTCATCTTCTAATGCTAAAATGGATACACTGATAAGGACTATTGAAAGGATGGTTGATAGGATTTCCGTCACTGAGAGAAAACCCGAGGTCAAAAATCCGAACTACAGAGGTCAATAATAGCCTCAGTTAAGGATCAAGAAGAGAGAACAACAGGCTCTTGAGCAACCACTGCAGTAGCAGCAAATAAGGAGACCCTTGCAACAGAACAATGCTCAAGGAGAAGAAGAAGATGAAGACACAATTGTTGAGGAAAATATCCTTTTCAAAGTTGATGATCTATTTATGTTTTTGAATGAAGATGAGGAGTATTGAAAAGAAATATTAGCCTAAAGATGAAACTTTTATCCTTGCCAATTTTCATGAATTAGATACCGAATCAGATGATTACCAGTAGGGGTAATTGAATGCACTTAGTTCACAAAATAGGTAGATGTCATTGAGAATCAGAGATGTGTCGGTTAATCCCAGTCAGAAGAGAGAATCTCAGCAGAAAGATACTCAAACAAGGTAGAATCCTCTGAACAGTCAGAGTAAGGGAAAAGAGCCTGCAGTCACAAATTAGAATAAGGTAAATCAACCATCCACAAGTTTAAAAAATAAGGAAAAGGACAATTAGAAGAAATAATTTCCATCAAAGGACCATGCTGGAAAACGAGACATCGTCATTAAAGAGGTAGAAAAAACCACTCCCTTCAGTCTAGAAACATAAATTTCAAAGTTAAAAGTGTCTATTCCTTTAACCGAGCTTGTTAAGAATAACCAATATAAGTCCCATGTTTCCAAGATGCTTAGAGTAGATCCTCTGTCCGACATGGTGAATGTCGAAGATGATCAACCTGAACTCATTTTTGGTCCTTCTATTGATGGTAAATTAGAAGATAGTGAGGTTCCTCCTTTTTAATTGAGTCTAATAATCCACCAGTGTATTTTACATAATTCCATGTTAACTCCAGAGCCTCCCACAATCTAATGCCAAAAGCCATTATGGAAAAGTTGCGCCTTGACATCACCTGTCCTTATCATGACTTATACTCCTTCGATTCAGTTAGAGTCCATTGTATTGGCCTTATTAAAGATTTGGTAGTCTCCCTAGAGCAGATTATAGAAAATAATGTTTTAATGGATGTGGTGGTAGCTGACATACCGCCACGGTTTGGCATGTTGCTGTCAAGATCCTGGGGGGAAAAAATTGAGAGGCACATTTCAATTATACTTTCCTTATGCAAATATCCCCGTTTTCAGGCAATTGAGAAAATTGTACCGTGAAACCAAGAGGAAATATATGATCACAAGCAAATAAAAGCCTAACAATCATCCGATAAATGCTGTACATGTAGATTTAGAGTCATTTATTTAGTTTAATGATATCGGCTTAAATGATGTAGATAGCCAGCTAGTAGATGTAGAAGATGTTCTAGAGATTCATAATTGCATTAGAGAAGTATAGCAAAGGAAAAATAGAATTTTCTGAGCTCATCAGAACAACCATCAGATGAAACAATGAAAAATTCAGAACAACCATTAGATAAAGTGGAAGAAAGTCTAGAAAAGCATGAAGAGACAATTCAAAAAATTGATCCAAAAATGTCCCTCAAAGACAACTACCCACTTCCAAAAATGGACCATATACTTCAAAGAGTTTTGGTTCTTCCCAGATGTCATTGTTGGATGGCTATTCGGGTTACAAAAATATTTTGGTGCACAAGGATGATCAAGACAAGAAAACATTTACTACCCCTTGGGGCATGTTCAAATATGAAAAAATTCCATTTGGTTATAAAAACGTAGGGGCCACATTTCAGCGGGCCATGGAAATAACATTCGCCAATGAAAATATGTTTTCTTGGTTGTTTATTTAGATGACCTGACATTGTTTTCACATTCTGATGATGAACATTTGCACCATTTAAGAGTTGTTTTCGAGAGTGTTACACAGCAATTTGTCACCGTCCCTGAAATTCCCCATCCCGCACATTGGAGGGCTCATTCCGTGACCTGTGAGCAGTGACATAACCTGAAACACTTTCATGGCATTCCCCTAGACATATACTTTCATTTTCCTGAAGACATCTCCTTGTGAAAAACCCTAAAAATAGCCTTTTCATCCTTGGCGCGACTAGCCAGTGTTATACCTGCGCCAATGGGGGAAATCTTCCAAAGAGGGCGCGCCAATTGGTGCTCTGTCTCAGAGTCGCACTCGCGCCAGGCTTAATAAAGGGTGTTTTTTAAAAATAAATGGTGGAAGATTGACTCCAACCAACTCCTGAAATGGTCTCTAAATTGAGTTGGGACGTTTGGCTCCAGATTTCCATGTAGAGGAAGTAGTTTTCCACCTCCCATGGAAGCTTCCTTGAGGATAGGGCCAATCCCATGAATGTAGGGATCCCAACTCTTCTTCCAACATCTATATAAGCTTGCCATTTCCCTTTGCAAGCTAGTCTCCAAGAATCTCCAAGAGCCTTCAGAATGCTGCAAGAGCTTTGATAGTATTCTTAGTGCCAATCCATAGCGAGGAGATTGACGATCGAAGAGAGAGGCTTGTACCCATTCCTGACAAGGTTTACTGAGACGTGTTCCGCTGACGACCCGCCGAAGGAAGGTTCAACGTCAGAGCCTGGTTGTATTTTCCTTTGATGAATTAATGATAAGCGACTATTGGTTATGGTTCCACTCATATTGTTCATTATGATCATGAGTTGTGTCTTCTCTGACTAACACATAATTGCATATATCGGGTTTTATGCTTGTGTTTGTTGTGTTTCTTGCATGTGCAGGTGTTCGATCATGGCAAGTGAAAGGATTGTGATCTGCTGGAGCAAGGGAACGGGAACATCATCTTCTCTACGAACAACAGCGTTGGACTTGAGGTAGGCCTTCTTCGCAAGTTGGTTTATTGTAATTAGGAACCTGCGCCTTAGCGTGATACGATTGTTACAAGACCCGATATGGGCTACTAGGGATCGCCTCTGTCCGCAGAGGGGATTTACCTCTACAACAGAGAGATGTAGGAAGTTCGGAATATCTCTCAACCCGAAGAAAAGCCTTTTTGCCATGGAGGAGGGAAAACTTCTTGGTCACATCATCTCTAAGGATGGGATCCAGATTGACCCTTCCCATTTTCAAGCAATTCAACAGATTGATTTCCCTCGTAGCAAAAAGGAAATACAAGCATTCAATGGTAAAATTAATTTATTACGTAGATTCATTCCTAATTTTGCAGAGCATATTAGAGAGTTAACAAATATGTTGAACAAATATAATGATGTGAAGTGGTCTGAAGATGCCCGGAAATCCTTCAACTCAGTTAAGTTTGCATTGACTACCACCCCTGTTTTGATAAGTCTTGATTATACTGTTGGTTCATAATATTCTCATTTGATTCTGAGCACACCATGGCAACAGTCTTGATGCAGAAAAGGGATAAAATAGGGCTACCAATTGCATTTTTCAATTGCAATATCAGAGATACATCCTTTCGCTACAACATCATAGAGAAACAGGCTCTAGATTTGGTAAAAGCGCTGAAATATTTTAGAGTTTACATTTTACATTCACATTCTCTTGCCTATGTACCTAATGCAATTGTAAAATAATTTCTCATGCAGACAAACCCAAAAGGTAGGAGAGGGAGATGGAAAGGTAGGAGAGGGAGATGGATAGAAGCATTAATAGAACATGATCTTGAGATCAAACCCACCAAGCTGATCAAAGGTCAAGGCTTAGCCAAGCTCATGGTTGAGTCAAACCTTCATGCTCTAGACATCAACTTGATTTCAGCTTTGTCCGAAAATGAAGGAGTGAATCTCATTCAGGTATACGATATATTTTTGTCATCTTCACGATATTCTGATATTGTTTATGTTTTGCAACACCTAAACCCTCCTGTAGGCATGACTAAGAGTCAAGGAAAATATTTGAAACTCAAAGCTTCAAAGTATTGCATATTAGACAATGCACTTTACTAGAAGGATCCCGGAGGTGTGTTGCTGAATTGTTTGTTCGAAGAAGAATCTAAGGAAGTGATGAATGACGCCACCTATATTGGAAGACCATGACCAATAAAAAATTGAGAGCAAGATATTATTGGCCGACACTTTTTTCATATGTCTACAAAGTAGTAATGAGTTTCCACGAATGTCAAGTTTTTTAGGGTAAGAGAAAGCTTCTCCCATTACCTCTTCAACCTATTTCAGTACATGCACCATTTCAGTAGTGGGGCCTAGATTTCATAGGCAAGATTAACCCAACATAATACGCACAACAAAAGTGGATATCGACAACCACAAATTAATTTACAAAGTGAATTGAAGCAATCCCGACCAGGCAAGCAACAAATTCTGTCATCATTCAGTTTTTAGAAACTAATATTTTGTTCCATTTTGGTTGTCCTACTAATATTATCACAGATAATGCGGCAAAATTCAAGTCTAAGAAGATGACTGAGTTTTGTGACAGATATAACATTAAGTTGGGACAATATACAACCTACTACCCACAAGGTAATGGATTGGCGGATTTCTCTAATAAATCCTTAATCAGTATCATTAAGAAAATGTTAGAGACAAATAAAAAGAATTGGCATATGAAGCTGATTAATGCATTGTGGGTAGACCGGGTGAGTAATAAGAAGTCTATTGGCATGTATCCTTTTAAATTTGTGTATGGTGTCGATACCATGTTTCCTTCATCATTAGTAGTCCCTGTAATGAAATTGCTGCAAGAAGCGGGGACTGAGGAAAATGACATAAATCATTGGATTAATAAAATGATATAGCTTCAACAAATGAGAGACGAAGTATTTCAGAATACTTCAAAACTCCATGACAGGATAAAGAAGATCTATGACCGGAAAACTAAGGAAGACAACTGCAAGGTTGGAGACGCGGTAATCCGCTGGGATGCCAAAAATGAGGACAAGGGTAAGCATGGAAAATTTGAGAATTTATGGAAAGGCCCATATCAGATTTCAGCTTGTTGGGGACAAAATGCTTATTTTCTGGAAGAGATGAATGGACAAGATTGTTTAAGAGGACCAGCCAATGGTAGGCTCCTAAAACACTATCTTTTCTGAAACACATTTTTCGATAAGTTTTCCATTTCATTGTAAAAATCATTTACATTTTCTGCAAGTGTGAAGTAGAGAATCACTGGAGTTCAGAGCCCGAAGTGAAGGCCATGGAGCTTCAATGATTTTCTACCATTTTCAAAAGTTCAGTTTTTAGTCAAGTAAGTCAGTATTGAGTCAAGTTTCAGTCATTTGAGTTTGTCTTGAGTCAATCTATTTTTCTGAGTTATCAGTTTTCAGTCATGTTATTCGTTTGATTTTTTTACCGTATTGGCCCAATGGATAAGGCACGGGTCTACAAAATCCAAAATTTTGTGGTTTTTGACACCTCCTTCAGAGCTATCATCCCCAATAAGGCCAATGTTAGTGTCAATATTTGCATCCTGCCATTAGTGATCAAAATCCTCTTTTCATATCATTTTAGGAGTCCCACTCAATTTTTTTATTCCACTAGGTCATGCAAAAAATTAGTCACTAATGGTAGCCCTAGTCCAAAAAATGTCACTCTTCCTCAAATTTGATTACTTGTTGGCATAGTTTCATACCTTGTTGACTGTACACCATCCATAAAGTAATATTAGTCATGTCATCTTGAAATTCAGTCCTTCAAGGTCTCATTAGGTCTTTAAGGGTTTTTTAAGGTTTCATTAGGTCATTAGGGACTCCAAGGTCCAATAAAACTCCATTCCATTGCATAAGACCAACAAGTAAAGGGTGATCCAATAAACATTTCTTCACCATGTGAAGATGATTTGTAAAGAGAAATTCTTGTTTCAACATGTAATTTTGGTTTTAAGATGTATTTTTTAGTTTTTATTATGTAATTTTATGTCATTCAAAATGTAATAAGTTATCATGGTTCCAAGTTAGCTTCATACTTAAGGTTCCATCAGCCGAATTAGTCAAATTTCCAAAAGGCATCAGTGTTCCTAAATGCTTCCCATCACGCTTATCCCTCAAAATCATCATTTTCCACAAGCACTAAACCCTAATTTCCTCTCCCATCGAGCTAGGTTTTGCAATGGAATCAGAGACATAAGAGAGGTCATACCGACAAATGTGAGGTCATTTCAGCTCATAAACATCATGTCTCCATCATTTTCCAAGAAGTCATTCCAAGGGAAAAATCATTTGCCATATATAGGGCCAGGTTTTCTTCAAACTATGTTTCTGACCAAATGGTGCTGCATTTTATAAAACTAAAAGTGGTTTTTTCCATCATAGGTCACAGAAGAAAAACCTCCTTGATTTTTTACAGAGGTGTCATGGTTTTGGAGAAATGTCAAAAATACAATTACTACAAGAGAGTTGCTGCACTTCCGAAGTAACCTTGAGAAAACCAATATTTCTCCTTGATTGAGTGTCCAAATTACTTGCTTGATACATCAAATGATAGCTAGACAAATATAGTTTTCCAATGAGCTATCATGAGCTCAATTTGGAGTTGAGGAAGGCCTCCCAAAGTTTCTTGCAAAATCACACTGCATTTTTGCACCCCCATTCTGCACTTTTTGACCAGTCTTGGGAGAATTATTTTTTTAGGGGCTATAATTGATAATTTTCAGTGCTTAATAGGTCGATTGTGTAGCCAAGCGAGAGTGATTTCCAACGAGATATCATGAGATCAATTTTAACACTATTAAGGCCTCCAAAATTGGCCTGCAAGTTGGAGGGCGCACCTGACACTGGCGCTGCACACCTGAGCAGTCTTGGGAGAATCATTTTTTGGGAGGTCAAATCAAGTCAAATCTGCAAACCAAGCACATGTTTGGAAAGTAGAATTGATAAGATTTTCAATGAGATATCCCGAGCTTAGTTTGGACACCTGAAGCACATCCAAAACTCAACTGCAAGATGGAGGGCGCACCTGACACTGGCGCTACGCACCTAACCAGTGTTTGATTTTTCTGAGTTTTCTCTGCAATTTTGATTTTCACTTTGAGAAATCATGTTTTTACTTATGTAATTGATGGAGGTAAATGTAATTATAATTTTTATTAGTTACCTAGGGTAAACACTGTTAGGTAAAAAGTCTTCATGAGGTGTAATGAATCAATTCACTTAATTGAGGGATGAGTCAGTTTGACCTCTCTACACTCTAGGTATTCCACTCAGTTTTTGGTGGAACTACTCCTCCTCTCACGGATTCGACCCCTGAGGTTGGGAGAGGTTGTTTGAGTTCTATATCTTGTACTTTTTTACTCATTTCAGAGGTTGGAAATTTTTGGATGTTGATGCATTGATCAGAGACTCTAGTGTAATCTATTTGGCAGAAAATTAATGAAAAGGTTGCAGCTGTTTCTTTGGGATACCCGTGGTATGGAAATTTAGCATTGTTATTATTATGTCTCATTATGTATGAATGTTTATTTCATGATCCATTTCATTTCTATGATATGCTGGTTTTTAAGTTGATAAACACAATACATCTCTCATGCTCTGCTTTGGGAAAACCTTCATAGTTTGTGCATCTTCTTTAGTTTAGAAAGAATTCATGCTTAGCCTTGCTCTTTCTAGCTCCTCACCTGTCTAATCCATCCCACTCAAGAAACCTTAAAGTGTTAGGTTTTCTACCTACCTTGCCCCATTGAATCTCTGCAACCCTAATCTTATTTGCCCCGACCTAGCCTCTTTGACCTAATCCTCATCCAACAACCCAATTCAACCAAATCAAACCCCTGTACTTATACCTAGCCTAAAACCCTAATTCATCCAGCCCTCTTGGCTGTGAAATTGTGGAGAGATCCCTCTCCTATTTTGTAGGGCTAGATAGCAAGCCAAAAGATTGGTTTGTGGTTACCTCTATTGGGATTTCTTCTTCAACCTTATAGATCTATCAGAGTGCTAACAGATTCGACCTGCATAAAATAATAATGTCTCAAATTCCGTGCCTGCTCCAACCTGCCTTGGTGCACTGACGAAATGACGGGTTTATATAAAAAATGTTGGGCGGACTTCCCAAAGGAAGTCACTGGCCCAACGGTGGAGATCCGAATTTGTGGGGAGGAGGTCGGGCGATCAAACCTCGCCCCCTCCCAAACAAGCATATTTGTTCTTAAAAAAAAAAACCAAACAATAGAAATGTGGGGGGCCAGACTCGCATTGGGTGGCCTGCCCGTCCTATCTATCGGCACAATGGTGGTTCGTTACATTGAAGTGGGGTGGCATGGGCCGAGTTCACCGGAGGTGGCCCGCCCACCCATATTACGGTTTAAAATATATGATATATGTTTTATATATGGTGGCTCGAACGTGTGGTTCGACGGGGGTCACGGCCCGTCGAACCTTATCACACATATTTTTTTTTAAATATGTTATATGATATGCGATGGGGGTGGCGGGGGTCATGGCCCGCCACCCTTTAATATATATATTTTTTGTTTTTTTGTTTATAAAAAATTGTTATTTTTAAAATACCCATTTTTAGGCAGAAGGAGTCAAATTAACGATCCCACAAATTCGCCCAAAATTTGGTTGGAGCTGGCCGGAATCCGGCCACCAGAATCCTGCGAAATTGTGTCCTCCTTAACCTGTGAAGTTATATAGTGATCCTTATAACTTTGACCAACTCTAACTTTCGAATACGAACTCGATTTGATGAACCGTTCACACCGTTGTGATCAGGATGACGATATCTTCAACTTGAAACTGAGTTTTCCCAATTTATTCAAGTTTGATTCTTGAGCTTTCATAAGCCCTCTTTGTCCTATGTGTGTCTCTAGAGCCACCTAGATCACTTAGGAAGCAATGCACATGTTATTTGAAGATAAGAAACCCCACAGGGTTTACATAACAACTATTGCAGATGCTTTTGATTCATCAGAAGCTACAATAGCTGACGTCGTCAACTCTTTTCTACACCGAATTGCTACACGCCCCAATATTTTACCATATACAGATATAGTAAAATGGATTATTGAAAAATTCAACATCGGAGATAGAAATTTCCTAACAAACAGAGGTATAATGATAGGTTCATTTAGAGCCGAAGATTTGAAGAAATTGTATCACATTCCAGACCCTGAGAAGGTGTATGATAAAGTTTTCTTAGCACAATTCACCAAGGAGAATAAGCTACAATCAGACCGCATAAAGAAATGGAGGAGCAACCCTAACAGGCATAAACATGATGATAAGGGTATGTATTCTACTGCTTCGCCCTGTTGGTCACTATTGTTATATTTCTGCTATGATGTCTAGACTTTTCGACCAACCCAATACCACTAAATTCTCTGTTGAATGAGTTCCACTTATAGATGTTGTTACAAACCCTTGTATCATGGACTGGGGAACCATTTTATCAAATAATATTGCTACCCAAAATCTTGAATACAGAAAGAATCATTCCTTTTCGTCTAAAATCCTTCCCCCATTTTATATGAGTGCCTATATTATGGATGCAATGTGTTTTACGTCAGATTTTCCGACCATGGGTTAGAAACGGACTACCCATTCACATTTATCATATTATTCTATGGGAATCAAAATATGAAACTGATTTCTACAAGATCTGCGATAGAGTTATTCTCCCACTATTTCAAGATGTGTTTGATGAAAAGGCCCACAAATTGTCCATAGAAGCTTAAATAGAATTCATATCCATTGGAAAATGGTTTAGAGAAGAATTGTTCACTTATGTCAGAGTTTTTGGGAGCTTAGCATGACCACATGTCCTACCATTATATGTTCCACATAAACTTCTCGCAAGAGAAATTGCCTATGAGACAGTGAGTCATGGATTTACCAAGGTTTTGAAAGAAGCAAAGAAAGCTTCATGGCCCTCCTTTCCTATTTACTGTGGTGTTTATGCATTAGACAATTTCAAACATGTCAGGTTAGAAATAAATCAAATCCAATGTTTTAAATTATTTACAATTTCTAACAGGAAATATGACCCGAACCAAGCTGCATTCAATTTCACAACTCAAGTGAAAATCAGGCCATTTTCCCATGAAAATGATGATTCTGATGACTTGTTTGAGTCAGTTGATACTTATTCAGCAATGGAAAATTTAGAAACATCACACCTTAATCCTCAACAAATTTCAAAGTTCAAGAAATACAGAAATAGAAGGTTAGAAGGGTTTCCTCTAAATATGTTGGAGGTATCCCAACCTATCTCACAGAAGGAACAAGGAAAATAAAAACCCCCTAATGATACTGAAGCCCTTACTGGAACAAAAGAAGATAAGTCTACTGGAACTCAAACCAAAGATCCTCTGTTTCCAAGTGACTTAGATGAAGTCTGGAAATATTTTGATCAACAACTTAAAGGAGACCAAGAAGTGGTGATCATTGATCATCAACAAAAAATGGAAACATCTCATGGTAAAAGTCAGAACTCGTTTACTGCTGGGTCAACTGACAAATCAATTAACATAGAGGAAGTAGAATTTATCTCGACCCACCCAACATCAGAAATTGTGTTGAAAATTGAGGAAATACCTCCTTTGGATATATTTTACAGCCCAAGGCATAAAACTGTTATGAGCAGGCAAAGAAAAAGGAGAAGAACAAAACAATCACAAATTCTCGTTCTTGGGGATGTCTCTATGGAAGTAGTTTGGAAGGAATCACAAGTAGATCCATCTCAGGATCTAACACAGTTAACTCAGTTTGCAGGAGCATATGCATCTTCCACCATTGATAAAGCCACTGAAGTTTAAAATTTATTCAAAGAGAAGGATGAAAGGATCCTTCAATTGGAACAAGAATTTCTAGTAGATAATCAAAGCGTTAATCAACAATTACAAGCACAAGTGTCCCAGCTCCAACAGAGCTTGGATTAGTTAAAGCTGCAACACTAATATGAAGTTGGTGCTAAAGATACTCAAATACACCAACTGCAATTCACTGTTGAACAATTGAAAGATAATTCTAAAGTGGATGAATTCAAGAAGGAAGATTTGGAACTAAATCCTCTGTTAGCCCAACAACAAGTTGTTTTCTTCCATATACTATCTAGCATTATTGAACTATGTGAAAAGAGCGATTCACTGATGAATCGACTAGCTGACTAGAGGATCAAATTTGATGAAATTGATGACAAAATATCCCAATACATCACTTGGCAAGATATTGCTGAAGGCCGAAAGGCCAATGTTCCCAGGATCAAAGATTCTAAAAAATAAATCTTATTTATTGATTGGGACATATAGTTAAAACAGGCTGAAAGGGAAATTTGCAGAGCCAGAGACGTTGCCAACAACATTGTTTAAACAGTCAACCAAAATCTCATTGCTGCTAATATGATTGATAAATTCCCTCCCGGTTCTCTACCTATTGTAAAAGATTTGATAAGATAGTGGCAGGAAATGTACAAAATGAAGGAAGAAAGCATCAAAAAATTGGATAAGCTAGATTGGGAAAAATATTGGAAGCACTTGGTCAAGCCACATAGCCAATGGCTAAAGTTGCGTTGTCTAACTGACACTTCCTCTTACATGATGCCTCCACTATCAGAGGCGGTCTACATAGAAAAACTTCATGTTAGGCTAGACCAACCTCCTGAGGTTCAGCCTATAATCAACATCCTCCAACTGAAATAATGAATGACAAAAGAGACACCAATGAAATCCTGAAGCGAGCCATCCCACCAAAATTTGTTTCTTTTTTTATTTCACTTAATTTGAGGAGAGTTTTTAAAACCTACTCAACTCTTTGTGTAATTTATATTTTATTATATATAACCTTTCATGTCTTTAAAGTAAGGGTCCTGAAATTTTGAAAAGAAGACTTTACAAAAGTTGCACTTTTGTACTCTTAAGGTTTTTCTTAATAGAAAAGGCTGGACCAAAGACTGCTTTTCAAATGAGCAGATAACATATATATGTTACTTTTATCTTTACGCTGATATTCTTTTTCAAATGAGAAATAGTTGATTTTCCTTATGATGTTTTTTTATATGTATATTTTCAACACAATCCAACATTAACTCACTTCTGAACATGTTTGATTGCCATTTTTTATACATATACAATACATGCAATAATAGATGCGATATATACTTAATCAATTGATTTGATTAACTATTTAATCAAATCAATTATCTTAAATTGTTTTTCATTTCTCTAAGTGTTTGCTAAATCTTCATTTGCATCCGCTTAAAGATCATATTTTTAAATCACATATTACAGAAAGATAATTCATCCTAGGATATAGATAGGTATATATATTTTCTTTAAACTTGTTGTCACTCACATTCACCAAGTCATAGTTAGTTAAAATAACACCCATCCACTCAATTATATTTCATTCGTCCCATAAATCCAGTCGGAGCCACTATCTCAAACATATAAGGGACGATTTTTAAGTCCTCGATCGGGTGGTTTTCCCCGATGTTGTTGCACCGATTTTTGAGGCATAAATAGGTTTGCAAATCTTTGTGTAATTTTTTGATTCACTATTGTACGTTTCGATTGTGAAAAGGACTTGGAGTTGTGTGCATTTAAGTGTGTTTGTGATCATGTATTAGACATAGACCTAATTCTGAAGTATTAGGAAAAATCAACAATACCTAGGTCCTTTAGAGAAGTACATGGAATAAGTAGATGCAGTGTTGAGAGACATGAGCCTCCTGACAACACTAACATATTGCACATGTCCCAGAGTACCTCTAGGACCTAAGACGTTGGTATACCTTGACCTGTTTTTCAGGATTCTTCATGATGACACCAATGGAATCAATATGTCCCCACACTAGCCTTGACACATATTGATAGGTTTTGACAGACCAGGAGGTAACTCCGCAAAACTGAATACGAATTAGATGGAGATTGTGTGTGTACTTATACATGGAGGTGAGGCTATTGGGATTCACTTCCCAATGTCTCTTGGTCTTCCTTATTTACTAAATTACAATAATTAAAATCTCACCCAATCCCTTAGGATTAGGTGTCAACATTCCCCCCTTTAATCTGAAGGGATGTTGGTGAGTCCAAGCATCGTTCTGAACTTTTCAAACTTTTCTCTTCCAAGCGCTTTGGTGAAGATGTCTACGGTCTACTCATTTGTGGAACAATGATGTAGATGGATGGTTTTGGCCTCAACATGATGTCGAATCAGATGGTATTTTGTATTGATGTGCTTTGTTCGATCATGGAACTTCGGGTTCTTGGCCAACTTTATTGCAGAAGTGTTGTCGATCATGAGTGATGTTGAATGCATTTGTTTCATCTGCAAATATTCTAGGATTTTCTTAATCCACACAATTTCCTTTGTTGCTTCAACTACTGCCACATATTCTGCCTCGGTATGGAGTCTGCTGGAACTGACTATTTGCGTGATCTCCATGAGACAACTCCTGATCCAAGATTCATGGTATAACCTGAAGTAGACACCCTAGTTTCTTTGTCCCCATCAAAGTCTGAACCAGAGTATCCGATCAAGATGAAATCACCTACCTATGTATATTTGAGTCCAAAGTCTTGAGTCCCCTTCAAGTGCTTTAGAACTCTTTTTGCAGCAAACCAATGTCCTTCACAAGGTTTTTGCATAGACCTAAAGAGGATTCCAACAACAAATGAGATGTCTATTCTGGTGGTAGTCAGGTAGATAAGACTTCCTACAAGCTGTCTATACTTCGTTGCATCCTCGAATTCCTTCCCTTCAATGGATGTGAGCTTAAATTTTTGTTCCATTTTAGTGGTTAAGGGATTGCATTCATCCATGCCAAACTTGTTCAAAATATCTCTAATGTACTTCTTTTGAGAAAGAAATATAAATTTAGGATGTTGAGTTACTTCAATACCCAGATAGTAATGAAAATAACCCAAATCAATCATTTCAAAACCTTTCTTCAATTCTTTCTTTATGGATGCAATATAACTCTCATTGTTCCTTGTCATCAAAAGATCATCTACATACACCACAAGATATACAACTGTTTTTCCAACTTTCTTAACAAACAAAGTTGCATCATCGAGATCAAAATGTTTGAAGTCAAGTTTCAAAAGATGCTTAGTTAATTTCTCATACCAGGCTCGCAGTGCTTGCTTGAGGCCATACAAAGATTTTATAAGTTTGCATACTTTGTGTTCTTGGCCTTTTACAAAAAATCCTTCTGGCTGGGACACAAAAACTTTCTCCTTTAGATCTCCATTAAAAAAGGTGGTTTTTACATCCATCTGATGGACTTTCCATCCCTTTTGAGCTGCTAGGGCAAAGAGTGTCCGGATGGTGGCCCATTTTACTTTGGGAGAAAAAGTTTCTTCATAATCAACCCCTTCTTTCTATGCAAAACCTTTTGCCACAAGCCTGGCTTTGTGCTTGTCAAGTGAACCATCTGCTTTGTACTTGTTCTTGTAGACCCACTTACAACCAATTGGTTTGGTTCCCAAAGGAGGATCAACCAGCTTCCAAGTGCCATTCTTTATCAAGGCATCATACTCCTTTTGCATCGCTTCATTCCATTAATCATGAGAAGCAGCTTCTTTAAGGAATTTGGTTCATGATTTGTAGACAATCTCAATTCATAGTTATAAGAAATATCAATATCAACAGATGAATCAGAATTATCTACATCACCTTCGTTTTGTCTAGTGGAACTTCTTGTTCCTGTCTTTCCAACCTCATCGGGACGAACGTTTTCTAGTGTCTTTGTTAGCCATTTGGGGGGACCATTCTGAGATGGCCCAAGCTTCTCATTTGACTGAGTTGGAATTGAATCAAGATTCAATCTCTTAATTCTATCAATCACATCATTCAAGGTGTCATCCATGGTTGGTTCTTCATGTGGGGGAGAGAGTGCTTCGGGAAATGATTCCACAGATTGATTCAGTATAGGATTCCCCCCTTCAAGATGTGGAATATGATTGTCAAATTCTTGAAAATACTTTGCATGTGTGAATCTATCCAAGCAATCAAGTTGCCCCTCAACAACATTGTCAGTCTTGGAAGATTCAAGGAATATGACATCTCTTGCTATTACAAAATTCTTATTGACTTCATCATAGAGACGATATCCTTTGGAGGTATTGGAATACCCCAAGAAGATACATTTTCGACTTCTAGCACCAAGTTTATTCCTTTGTACCTTGGGTATCAAAGCATAACAGGTGGAACCAAAGACCCTGAAATTCTTTACCGAAGGAATGTGGCCATGCCATATTTCATAAGGAGTTTTGTTTTTGATTGAATTTGAAGGACACCTATTCTTTATGTATACAGCACATAGAACTGCATCAGCCCAAAACATCAATTTTACATTCTTTAAAAACATCATGGATCGAACCATATTTAAAAGTGTCCTGTTCATTCTTTCAGCTACACCGTTATGTTGGGGATTATAGGGCACAATTGTTTGATGTTTGATACTATGTTGATATAATTTTCAAATTCGTTTGAAGTGTATTCTTTTCCATTATCAGACGCAAAGAGCCAATATGACTTTGTGCATCATTTTCAATCCATGCATGAAAATTCTTGAATGTTTGAAAAGCATCAGATTTGTTCTTAAATAAGTAAACCTAACACATTTTTTTGGTGTAGTCATCAATAAATGTCATCATCTATTTATTTCCATTTGCAGAAGCAACATGCATAGGGCCACATAAATCTGAATAAATAAGCTCAAGTTTCCTATGTGCTCTGGAATGTGAATCATGAAATGGTTGTTTGCTATGCTTTCCTAGAATATAAGCATCACATTGCTTAAGTTTCCTAGGAATTGTAGGCAGTCCATTAACACCATTTTTCTTCAACAATCAAAGGATGTCATAGTTTAAGTTTCCAAATCTAGCATGCCATAAAAGACTTAATGGGAATGTACCTTCATCATGATGTGAATTGAATGCAAAGTTTTGTGCATGAGCAGAGGAAACTTGCAGCTTCAAGAGTCTTCCTTCTTCTATTCCCTCCATGACAAGTGAGCGATCTGATGCTTTTCTGACCTCAACCATGCCATAAAACATGTGAATGGAGTGTCCTTGCGGGTGGATGTGGACCAAGGACAACAAGTTTCTCCTCAACTCAGGGAGGTATAGAACCTCATGTAGAAGATGATCTAGAAGACCAGGCAACTTAAGCCTGATTGTGCCAAGCCCTGATCGCTTGAGTTTGGATTTATCTGCAAAGTATACTGCTCCATCAAACTTTGTCAGTAAATTCTTCAAAAAAATATTTTCTAAATGTCATGTGACATGTTTCTCATGAATCTAGCAACCAATCATTTCTCCAAGAAGTAAATGAAACATCAAACACCTCTTCAGTTACTCCATTGTTACAATGTGCTACAACATAATGAGTGGATTCAGGTGCTTTACCTTTGTCTCTATCATGATTTTTACCTTTTTCTTGATTTCTTTGTTGCACAATTTTATCCCAAGGCAACTTACATGTAGATGCATCATGCTAGTCTTTATTGCAGCGTATGCAATGAAGATCAGATTTTTCAGTTTGAGTTTGTCTACCCCCCCTTCCTTTGAAATTTCTTCTTCCTCTTCCTCTTCGGCCACCTCTTCCTCTGCAATAATCTTGAGCACGACTCTTCTCTCTATGTGCAAAGCATACAGCCTTTTCAAAAGACAAAGGGGCTGTCATCTTTCCAAAAGCCTTCTCTCTTTCTGCAAACATTTTCTCAAGGGAATCAAAGGTGATTTTCATGAGGTTTTCACTTGCTTGCAAGGACTCAATATATGTGAGTAAGTGGGATACAATACCTTAACATATGCTATGAGAGGTATATCAATTTCTACACCAGTGTTCTTAATGTCATGCATGATAGATCTTACTTCTGAAGCTAAAGCAAGAGAGTCATCATTTTTCAATTCAAGACTGAACAACTTAATCATTGATTGAATAATTTCGAGTTCTGAATGTGAGTCATAGAGTTCTTTTAGCTTGCTCAAGGCTTCATAGGCATTCAAAAATGGTGTAATATGGCGTCTCACCTCTTCATTTACGGAAGCTACAATCAAGGCATAGGCCTTGCAGTTCTTGTTTTCCCAAATGGCGATCTCCTTGTCTGAAGTGGGTTTTGGTAGTGGAAGGTATCCTTCTCCTTCACAAATTCCTCTCCATAGCTCATTAAAAATGAGAGTGTGCTTGATTTTCCGAGACCATTCAAGATAGTTCTCCTTGCCAGAGAGAACAACTCCTACAATAGATATGAGATAATGCATTCTTTTGACGAAAAAAATACTGTTCTGTCACGGTAATAACTCAATTTTGGTTTAACTTCTGCAAATATATATATATATATATATATATATATATATATATATATATATATATATATATTGTAAAAAAAAATTGGGGAAAAACAGAGGTATTATCTGAGGGAGGTATTTTCTGAGGAAGGTGTTTTATGGGGAAGGTCTTTACTAGGGAAAGGGGAGGCATTTTCTGGGGAAGGTGTTTACTAGGGTAGGGGGAGGCATTTTCTGGGGTGGGTATTTGCTGTAAAAAATTAAATTTGAAAACAGCCATACAGGCCGAGGGCTGGAATGGGAAGGGAAGGCTGAGGGAGGTCAATGGCTAGAGGGTGAGGCGGATGAGACGAGAGGGATGGGGGAGGCAGATGAGAGGGGACACGAGGGGAGGGGTGAGTGGGTCGAGGGGATGGGTGAGGGAGGGGTGAGCGGGCAGAGGGAGTGTGGGCTGTGAGGGAGAGGGGTGGGTGGGAGCTCGAGTGAAGTGACGGGTGGGCGGCAGGGGTAGGCATGAGGTCGAGTGGTGTGAGGGGTGGTGTGAGGGGTGGGTAGGGGTGGACAGGAGGTCGAGTGGTGTCAGGGGTGGGTAGGGGTGGATAGGGGTGAGCGACAGGTCGAGTAGTGTGAGGGGTGGGCAGGGGTGCGCGAGAGGCCAAATGGCGAGAGGGAGGGTAGGAGGTCGAGTGGTGTGAGGGGTGGGCGAGAGGGAGAGTCGGGAGGTCGAATGCTGTGTGGGAGTGAGCGTGTGAGGGGGCGGGGGTCTGAGTGAGGGGGGAGAGCTGTGTGAGGGGTCGAGGGTCTGTGTGAGGGGGCGGGGGGCAGGGGCCGAGGGGCCGTGAGTGGAGTGAGCACGTGGTGTGGGTGCTAGGATGTGAGGTGAGAGCGAAAAATTATTTTGCACAATAAAATTGAATGTGCAGAGAACTGTAAAAATTATAATGTGCAAATAAAAATGAGGCAGCATTTGCAGTAAAAAAAAACGTAGAACTATTCCAGAATTGCAGAATGGCAGGAGCAGTGAGAAACTGAATGCCAGGAGCACTAAAAACTGAATGCACAATGACATTCTGAAAAAAATGCAGAACATGAGGGAGTTACACCAAAGGCAGGAATGCCAAAAATGGGATTGGTTCTAATACCATGTCAGACCAGGAGGTAACTCCGCAAAACTAAATATGAATTAGATGGAGATTGTGTGCATACTTATACATGGAGGTGAGGCTATTGGGATTCACTTCCCAATTTCTCTTGGTCTTATTTATTTACTGAATTACAATAATATGCAATCTCACCCAATCCCTTAGGATTAGGTGTCAACAGGTTTGAATTGATTCAGAGCCCGGATAAGGATGGTATCCCATTGAGAGACTAGGGAGGGCTTGTTGCACCAGAGGAAACCCTAAAATTGGAGAAAATGAGGCTTTATTTGACAGTTGGAGACCTATGGATACCACTTGATGGTGCCCTAGCTACCCTTAGGACTTCATAGGAAATATTGAGGTGGATTTGAGGACCATCCTTCAAATTTTCGATCACCCAAGAATCTACATAGTTTGACACCTCATCACACATTAGCATGGAATTTGGAGCATTAGTTATGGATGATGTCAGCATTTAGAGAGGTGACATCTCACACTTGTGGGCTAGTATATCTATTTTGTCACTTGCTAATGGGTTGGCTTGTAACCCAAGGTCATTTAGTAATAAAATTTTTTTAGGGGATTTGTAGGCTAAAATTAGAAGACCTAATCCTCATATAAATAGAGGACAGGCTCAAATAATTGTCATCATCACTTGTGGATCAATTGGGCCTCTCTAAAAGATTTCGGCCTAGCTGAAATAATATTGTATCTTGTGCAGATGTGATCTATTAAGTATTTTTTCTTATGGAGCTATTATTTGGTATCGGAGATGCCATTTTGGAGAAATAAAGGATTGATTCATGCATTCTATCTTGTAAGTGCACCTTCTATTTGATATATCTTTGTATTTTGTGGCTATTGTATGGAATGGTTAACATATAGGGTTTCTATGTGCTAGTTATTGTTGAAAAATATTCTATGGAATATTAGTGATGGTATTGCATGCATTGCCTAGTTTTAGAATTTGTATGACAATCTAATGAGTGAATCTTTCAACTAGATCTCTGAATTGACTTTTCTCCCTCAAAAAAATGATAATTGGGGTTTGAAACCTAAGGTTTAATATTTCCCTTACTCATTGATAGGGTTTAGTTGTTTTATCCTAAGTTAGAAATCCCATAGATTCCATCACCCAAGGTCAAGGCATTGGCCTTGGTCACATTGTTGTCCACACCACACCAATAAAACTTATAAATTCACATTCTTCTTCTCTTCCTAAAACTTCGGCCATGGAAATTTCAAGCCTTAAATTTTTGGCTCTGAAATTTTGGCCCTGAAAGTTTTTGACCCTGAAATTTCGGCCTTGAAATTTTGGCCCTAAATTTTTGGCTATGAATTTTTTTAATCCTAAAATTCTGGCCCCTAAATTTTTTGGCCGCGAAAATTTGGGCCCTAAATTTTCAACCCCAAATTCTAGGCTATGATTTTTTGTAGTCCTAAAATTTCAACCCCTAAATTTTTTGGGCCTAGAAAGTTTTGTCCCTCAAAAGGCAATCCAATAGGGTTACAGTCTGAAGAAGAATTAAATAAGGTCTTGGATGCTGAACAGTTTTGAAGTTGTTTCAACTTGATGAGCTTTAAAACATCAAAATATAGTAATAGTAATTTTCATGGTTGAAATTTCTTCCCTAGGGCTTATGTCATCAACCTTAGGCAATTTTAAGGTTAGGAAAACCCTAATTCTACATTGAGGCTTCAACTTAGGGTCACTTGAAGGATTTTTGTTCATTTTCTTGATAATACCAATTTTCATAAGCCTTTTTTGGGTCTTATGTGCTTTTGTAAGCCTTTATCATTGCTCACCCCTTAAACCCTAGGCCACAAAATAATTTTGATAGGTCCCTTAGAGAGCACATTATTCCTTCTTTCACCAATTGGGACTTGTTATTAGTTGGAGTGTTCTCCTTGAGCCTTTTGTAGGCTGCTCCTAAGGTATGATATCCCTTATCTAGTAAGATTGAGTTTTGTCCTAAGTCGTAGTATCTTGAGTATGCCTCTTCAACCTGATCTTTTATAGGTTCCTTTAAGGGTACAATTCTCCTTATTACATAGAATTGAGCCTTGTTCTTAGTTTGAGTACTTTGTTTGAGCATATTCGATTGTCACTTTTGATCCCTATACCAAGAATATCCTCTAGGAGACTAATCCAGAATCTCTTAGTTACTGGCATTATCCAAGATATTTTCTTCTATTGATGTTAACAAAATTGCATGAAAGAGTATGTAAAAAACATGTATGCAACCACTTAAATAAGAGGCAACATAAAGGAAACCTTAAAGATAATGCACAAAATGTTTGATAATGGAGTTCATCCAGTGTGGACTACGTCTTTGGGACCTGCTTCAATAGTAGGGAAGTCACTTCATTCATCTCATAAAAAAGAATGATAAGTACATGGAAAAATACATCAATATAACTCAAATCCTGGGAGTGACTGGAAATTGGGCTGCTCAGATCCAGAACAAACCACACTAGTGAAATCTTCTCAAAATTCTGAGTAATATAAGTATAAAATGGACTATATTCTATCAACTACAACTCTGGCCCCTCAGAGAATGTAAAAGATTCCACAAAATATTCCCTCACAGGAATATTATTGGAATATTCCAAGGAATATGCTCCTAAAATATTCCCACCTCAAACTACGTGCCACACAGTTCCGCCCTCTACGCACAGTTCCAAAGTCGGATTCCAAGTCCGCCAATTAGTCCTCCCTCATTCACACAATTGAGCTAGGTTTTAATACCTTTCGTTGGGCGTTAAAAACAATGTCAGGTCGTTGGACCAATGGTAACATTGTCGTAAATAAGTCATGGCCGGTTAGCCTATTGGGGGTATCCAACCAATGTGTATTGTTTTTACAATAGCAACAAAAACCCGTTGTTTCTCCATTTGAAATTTTGACGTCAAATATAGTTTGGGTTTTGCAAGTCCACCAAAATGGTGGCCCATCTGCCCATCCTCCAACTAACTCTGCCTACCTCCAGAACCGTGTAACCTATCTTCCAAACCAGTTGCTAAAAACAACAAATTCCACCATGTTATCTCTCCGCTAGTTTCCCTGCCAACTTTGGCAAAGATTAACCGACCAATCCTGGGGTGCCTAATGATTGGGTCAAATTTTGTTCTTGGATTGGTCCTCATCTCCAACCATATAAAAAATCTAAACCTGACACGTGCCGGGACCGGATTGGTCCGTATCGTTGACCAAATTGTTGACCTGGGTGTTGACTGGGCTTAGTAGCCTAATGTCTACTTGCAATATTTTTTTGTTGTTTGAAAAAAAATTCAGATGGACACAATATTTTCATACGATGTCATATTTAGGTGTCATTTATTCCATTGGATTTAGAATGATGATATCTTCGATTTGTGCTAGGTTTTGCTAAGGTTTGTGGACTTTGAAATTTTGGCCTTTTTGGATCATTCCTCCCCACTGAGAAGCTTTTCAGCCTCTAAAAGCCTTATCAATCAATTTACAGGTGAGGGAATTTCTCCCTCGCTTTATCATCTTCAATCCATTGGGCCTTACTTAGATGCATCCATTTGAAACCCACACGATGGTACTCAAAATCTCCTCATCGTGAAGTCTTGGTCCTCTTATCAAGGATGATGTCTTTAGGAAAATTGTCCAAATACTTTGTGCAAAATAATCCACTGAAGGTACATGTCCACTCTCCTCTGGGTCCATGATCATAGGTGACTCATAGAGTTTCAAGTTTTCAAAATTAACCGTGGAATGCATCTGCATATATGCTAGTAGATCAAGGCGATAAGCATTGTTCCCAAACTTCTCCAAGATGGTAAAAGGACCATATTTGATTCGTATTAATTTCTTGCCTTCTCCCTTCATCCTATCCTTTCTAATATGAATCCATACCCTATCTCCAACCTAGAATTGATGATCAACTCAGTGTTTTTCATGTCGATCTTTATATTGAGCCCGAATCTTATCCAAGTGTTCCTGCACTACTTGATGAATCAATTGGATCCGCTGAATGAACTTGCATGACTTTTCATTTTCACTTTGTTCGCTGGAATCCTCATCCTTCGTAAAGAATAAATATAAGGGATTCTTCGACAGGTACCCAAAGCATGTCTCAAATGGTGAGCTTTGAGTAGATGAGTGCATGGCCCTATTATACACATTTTGCACATAATCGATCTACTCATCCCACAACTTGGGATGTTGGCTGCAATATATGCTAGTAGATCAAGGCGATAAGCATTGTTCCCAAACTTCTCCAAGATGGTAAAAGGACCATATCTGATTCGTATTAATTTCTTGCCTTCTCCTTTCATCCTATCCTTTCTAATATGAATCCATACCCTATCTCCAACCTAGAATTGATGATCAACTTAGTGTTTTTCATGTCGATATTTATATTGATCCCGACTCTTATCCAAGTGTTCCTGCACTACTTGATGAATCAATTGGATCCGCTGAATGAACTTGCATGATTTTTCATTTTCACTTTGTTCGCTGGAATCCTCATCCTTGGCAAAGACTAAATATCAGGGATCCTTCGACAGGTACCCAAAGCAGGTCTCAAACGGTGAGCTTTGAGTAGATGAGTGCATGGCCCTATTATACACATTTTTCACATAATCGATCTACTCATCCCACAACTTGGGATGTTGGCTGCAATAACCTCGAAGCAAGTAAACCATTGTTCGGTTGAAAATCTCTGTCTGTCTGTTGGTTTGTGGATGGAATGGCGTGCTCCTCTTTAGTTTGGAGTCCATCATCTTCCACAAACTTGTCCAAAAATCTCTAAGGTATCGAGAGTCTCGATCAAATACAATGGATGTGGGAAACCCAAAGTGGACCATTACATACTGAAAGAAGAGTTGAGAAGTTTGCTCACCAGTGATATAATTCTTACATGGCATTAAGATACACATCTTACTAAACCTATCCACCTTGACATACAAATAATCATGACCCTTTCTTGACAAAGGCAACCCTCCTACAAATTCCATGGAAACACATTCCGAAGGATGAGAATGGAGATGGAGTGGTGTGTATAGCCCCAATTTTCTATTAATGGGTTACAAATAGAAAACATCACACATTCCTTTACATATTTTGATACAATCTCTTTCACATGAGGCCAATAACAAAACCTATGCAAGTGAGACATAATATTTCCTACACCAAAATGAGTCAAATACAAGAGAAGTGTGGGCTTCTTATATTACATGGACTCTCTAATTGGTAGGAATACATAGTTTTCCAATGAGGTACAATAATTTTCCCTGCAAATGATAATTTTCTACCCGCTATCCACGTGTTATATTCTCATAAATATTCTTGAAATCTTCATTGACAACATATTCCTAAACATAACTTTCATGAGATAAAGAAGCATTTTTCAAAATAACATATGTAGAAACAAAAGGTTTGGAGAAAATTTAAGCCACTTTGTTGCTTGTACCCTTTTTGTACTTGATTACCAAGTGAAACTGTTGGATAAATCCCATCCACTTGAAATTTAGAGCCCACTGCAACTTGGTTTGTAATTGTAAGTATTGTAAGGGTTGGTGGTATGTATGAATAATAGTCTCAGTTCCAATAAATTAATGTTTCCATTTCTTGACTCTTTGCACCAAAACATATAACTCCTTATCATAAGTGGGATAATTCACAACAAGTTGAGAGAAAGTCTCTGAATGGTAACAAAATAGTTTCCATTATGCATAAACACTGCACCCATGACGTAACCATTGACATTTATCTCAATCTTGAATGGCTTTCGGAGATCGGACAAGGCTAATACTGACGTGATACTAATCTTTTCCTTCATGGTGTCGAAATCATTTTGTTTCTTTCCTCCCCACTGAAAAGCCTGCTTCACATTGGTTAAAGCATGCAAGGGAGATGATGCAATGGAGAATTTTGTAATGAACCTCCTCCAATACTACACTGCACCCAAAAATATTATGTAGCTATCTTCTTTTCCTTTTCCTTTGAATTTTTGTTATGAGGTTTGGATGATGACTTCTTTAGATGATCTTCCTTGTCATGTTTACCCATTATTTCAATATGGATAGCCTTAACACTAGCCACATCAATAGTAGTGGGTTCAAACAACAATAAATAATGTCATATATAACTATGTAAAGTACCAATATATTTCATCATAGTCTCAAGTGAATCTAAAGGAATACTCAATGTTAAAGCTTGCTTCCTAAATTCCTTCGTGAAACTTTGAACATTTTGGCATTTTTATTACCTCAAATATTGCCATTCCATCATGGCCTTTTGTTGATAGCTGAAAGGATATAATTGATCTCTTAATGTAGAAACAAATTTAGACCATGAAGAAAGGAGTTTACCCACATGTTTACTACCTTTCTAAAGTTTCCTCTCCACCATATGAGAGCGGTGCCTCCCAGTCAAAGAGATGATAACTGGATCTTGACATCATCTTCTTCGATCTGTTGAATCTGAAAATACACTTCAATCTGTATCATCCAATTATTTAACTTTTCTGCATTCCATTCTCTGTTAAACATAGGAAAATAATGTTGATTTCTGGTAGCATCGGTTGTTCTCTAAGTATCAAATTTTGCAAGGAGGCTTAGATACATGTATTCCAAAATACCTAGAAAGAGTTTTGGAAAATTCTACCCAGATGGGGTTTTATTAAAATAATTAATTATTTTTAATGGGAGCCTAAGTCTAAACTTAGGGAATTAAAATAATTAAAAGTATATTAATAGAACTAGGTGTGAAACTTCTAGAAAAGATAGAGATCGAGTCAATATGATCTAAGTCGTTTATTATGTTTTAATCTGGGTTGTTAGTTATCCAACGAGAATATTATAAGAAGGACTTCGATGGGAATTTGGAAAAGACACCGAGTGAGTCTAGAGATCGAAATTCTCAAGTGAGCAGCGCAGAGCAGTAGGAATATTTAATCGATTTGATTTGATTGCAGTGAGGGGCAGTGATAGTTATGGTTGGAAGATCTTTTCCTGTGCCGGGAATACTTAGCATAGAAGAGGACGCAGAAGAGGCAGCGTAGGGGCTACGCCAGGCATCACAGTGCCACGTAGAGGCAACTCTGTAGCCTTGAGGAGATCTGAGTTTTTTCTGTGCATCAGTCAGATCCAGTACTAGAGTGCCGAGATGTGAGACCGGAGGGGCCAAAGATCAACATCCAACCAACAAAAGGAGGTGATGCAATCCCTAGCCAAAGTGACACAGGTATGCACAGAGGCAGTGTGGGGTTGTCGAGTTCAATGTTGGGTCAGTTCTAGATCTCCAGTGTCAATGCGAGGTAATCCTCACTAGTTCTCTGTCAGTTAGATCCTCTATGGATAGTCAGATTTGGGCATCGAGTTTTATTTAGAAACTTATGCTTAATAATATCAAACCCTCATTTGCTACACCAGTTTTCCTGCATTGCGTTTTTCCGGGGACTTAGTCCAAAAATAACGGTGTCATGTGTGTTTATATTTCTTCTTGCTAAGATCTTGTTTCCACATTTAATTTTTCGCAGTTTATTTATGTAGTGAAGGTTGCAGCGTATTTTATTCAGTATTTACTTGTAGAACAAAGTAAATAACTTGTATAATCTATCAAGTAGGAGAAGTAATATTAGTTTGCTGCAATAATTATTCTGTGTTTAGGATTTTTCACATGTATTAGAGCTTGTAAAACATCGCTGGTGAAGCAAGAGATCAGTATGGAAGAGTTCAACGTTGAAGAGAAGGAGGGAGATCGAAGAATTGCGTAGGCAGCAAATGGAATCCCAAAGGGCTTTCATAGTCCAAGCTAGGAGGGCAAGATCTGCAAGGGAATCTTTCTCTGAGTGAGTCGAAAGAGAGGCATGATTTCAAGTTTTCAATTTGTCAACGACAAAGGGAGCAACGCAACAAAAACTTCAACGCACACTAGCTTCTAGTAGGACACAATTTTCTTATAGCAGCAATTGTTGGTGGAGAAAGCATCAGAGGAAGGAAGAAGAAGCATACTGGGGGAATTATGACCTCAGGGAATTTCTTGCCCAAGAAATTCTGATTTCCCGTGCAGAAGCAGTGTGATTGAGATTTATTTTGGCTTACTCCAGTAGGGAGTGCGTAGAGCCAGCTGAGCAGAGGGCTAGGGGCAGTAGTTCGACATTTGTTTGGGTGAGATGGTAGCCACTAGGTTGTGTGATCAAGATCGGTTGGAGGGTGCCTCCAACTATGTAATTTTGAAGGCAAGGATGTCCTTCTTTCTGGATGAGCATGAGCTCAAGACCTTCATTGAAAATGTGGTAGTTGTCCCCACAGATCCGAATCCATTGAAGGCCTACAAGAAAGATATGGCTAAATCCAAAAGACTGATCCTCGACGAAGTGAGGGATCACATTATCTCACATATTTCTAGCAAAGGGATTGCGAAGGAGATGTGGGATGCATTGGCTACGCTATACCAGGGGTATTCCGAGCAGCAAAAGATGTTCTTGGAGGAGAAGATGTGATCTATGAGGAAGTAGAAGGGAGAACACATAGATCCGTTCCTATCTAAGCTTCTCGATGTTTGAGATCAAATGGAAGTTGTAGGGTCAGCACCTCAGGCTAGAAATATGGTCATATTCGCTTTAAATTACGTTTTTGAAGAATGAAGAGTCTTTGTCTAGAGTATCCTAGGCAGAGAGAAGTTGTCAGACTGGGAAGGGATGTGGGCAATGCTTCAGCAATAAGAGATAAGGAGATACTTAGTCAAGTGAAAGCTTCATGGAAGTAGCAGCAGTAGGATGAAGCCCAATGAGGAGGATGAGAATGAAGCCCTTGCATCTAAGGGGCAGCAGGAGCAGCAGAGGAAGAAGAAGGACGTCTCAAAGATCAAGTGTTTCCGGTGTGGTGAATTTGGTCACTACGCTACACAGTGTCCTCTCAAGAAGAAGGAAAAGCATGAGAAACATGATCCATAGTCTACAATCGCGAGGATCAAGGAGGAAAAGTTTGCTATGTTTTCCCACATATCTCCAGGGGAGAATTAGGGTGATCTAGACCTGTAGATTAGAAGAACTACAGTTGGGAAAGATCCTTGAGGATTCCACCTCATGGATCATTACCTTTCTACGGGAGACCAAATCAGAAGTAGCAAGATGTACCAGTGTCATTTGGTGCAGAGGAGTGCTGGAGTGACAACACATTGGCTAGAGAGAACTAGAGTTTGAGCAATGCAGAGCAAGGTTGACAACAGTGCAAAAAGGAACCATGCAACAACTTCAGAGGGTCAATGCAGAGACTAGCAATAGTCAGATCTTCAGTATCAGATGCATCATGCTCAACACTTAGTTCAATGTTTGGATGTTTTTCTGTTGCATCAAGCAACAGAGTTTCAGTGCAGTAGCAATTGGCAGCATTACACAGGGTCAACAATAGCACAGTAGTTGGTGGACAAAAGTTTCAGACATCAACAATGCAGAGGGAGATGTTACTGAGTCAGTGTAGTGTTTCAACAGGAAGCATTACTAGAGCACATTCCTCACTAAGAGGGAGTGTTGATTTCTAGTAGCATCGGTTGTGCTCTAAGTCTCAAATTTTATAGGGAGACTTAGACACAAGTATTCCAAAATACCCAGAAATCGTTTTGGGAAACTCCACCTGGATGGGGTTTCATTAAAATAATTAATTATTTGTAATGGGAGCCTAAGTCTAAAATTAGGGAATTATTATAATCAAAGTATATTAATATAACTGTGTGTGAAACTTCTAGAAAAAGACGAAGATCAAGTCAATATGATCTAAGTTGTTGATTATGTTTTAATCTAGGCCATTGGTTATCCAACGAGAATATTATAAGGACTTCGATGGGCATTTGAAAAGACACCGAGTGAATCTAGGGATCGAATTTCTAAAGTCAGTAGCGGAGAGGAGCCGAAAGATTTGATCGAGTTGATTCGATTGCAGTGAGGGGAAGTGGTAGTTCCGGTTGGAAGATACTTTCCTGAGCCGAGAATACTTAGCAGAGAAGGCAGATAAGAGGACGCATAATAAGCAGCATAGGGTCTACGCTAGGCATTGCAATCCCACGCAGAGGCAACACTGTAGCCATGAGGAGATTCGAGTTTTTGCTGTGGATCAATCAGATCTAGTGTCAAAGTACCGAGGTGTGAGACCAGAGGGGCTAGAGATTAGTATCCAGCTAGTAGAATGACCAACAGATGGAGGTGATGCAGTCCCCAGACAAAGTGACAGATCTGTGCAGAGGAAATGTGGGGTTGTCCAGTTCAGTGTTGGGTTAGTTCCAAATCTCCAATGTCAGTGTGAGGTAATCGTCATTAGTTCTCTGCCAATCAGATTATCCGTGGATATCCAGATTTGGGCATCCAGTTGTATTCAAAAACTTTTGCTTAATAATTCCAAACCTTCATCTACTGCATCGGTTTTCCTACATTAGTTTCTTCCGGGGAGTTAGTCCAAAAATAATGGTGTCATGTGTGTTTAGATTTCTTCTTGATCGGATCTTGTTTCTGCGTTTATTTTTCTGCAGTTTATTTATGTAGTGAAGGTTGCAGTGCATTTGCTTCAGTATTTATTTGTAGAATACAATAAATAACTTGTATAATTTATCAAGTAGGAGAAGTATTATCAGTTTTTTGCAATAGGGATTCCAGGTTTAAGAATTTTCACAAATCAAACTTTACATCCAACTTAAAAAAATATTTTTATAAGTTTTCTATGATGTTTATTAGAATGATACGGATGAGATGATGAAGAATAATAACATTCACTTGAAGATAGAGATGGAGGTTTAGGAGGTTCTCCTCCATTTCCTTGATTTACCGAAGCATTGTCCTCTACTTTCTCTTCCTTTTTTCCCATTTTCTTCTCATAATCTGGAAACAATTTATCTACTTTATTTGCCATGGTGTAAAAAGATTTGCGGAAAGCTTGCTCCTCGGTATGTGCATCGTCATCTGCCATTTTCCTTCTTCGTGTTGCACGTTCAATCTCTATATCAAAGGATTTAAGCTTACCTTCACCCTTTTTGAGCTTGACCCTGGTTATCATTCACACTCGAAATTCACATTAGCAAGAAGACCGTTTTGATACCAAACTTGATTCAAAAGCTTTCAGTTACTGAAATTATCCAAGATCCTTTCTTCAGTTGATATTAACATAATTGCATGAAAGAGCATGAAAAAACATGGACATGGACATGGAAAAATACATTAATATAACTCCAATCTTGGGAGTGACCTAAAATGGGCTGCTAAGATCCATAAATAGACTGCACCATTGAAATCCTCTCGAAATTCTGAGTAATCTGAGTATAAACTTGGCTATATTTGATCACTTGCAACTTTGGCCCCTCGAATCTAAAAGATTGCATAACCGATTCACTCACAAGAATATTCTTGGAATATTATAGAGAATATGATCTTGTAGTATCCCTTCTTCGAACTATGCGCCGCATGGTTTCACCCTTTGCACACGGTTCCAAATTTGGGTTCCAAGTTCACTTGTCGATCCTCCCTCGTCCACAAAATTGAGTTGGGTTTTAATAGTTTTCATTGGGTGTTAAAAACAACGTCAGTTCGTTGGTCCAATAGTAACACTCTCATAAATAAATCGTGGCCGGTTGGTTGGTCAGGGGTTCAAAGGCCACAACCAACTACAATGTATTTTTTTTACAATCACAACAAAAACCCATAATTTGTTGTTTGAAAGTTTTCCACAGAATATAGTTTGGGTTTGGCAGGTACGACAAAAATGTGGCCCGGCTACCCGTCCTCCAACTAACTCTGTTGACCTCCAGCACTGTGCCACCTGTTTGCCAAATTGGTTACTAAAAAAACATATTCCACCATCTTATCTCTCCACTAGTTTCCCTGCCAACTTTGGTACTGGTTGACCGAATAATCCTAGGGTTCCATGTGGCACCCAATGATTGGGCCACAAGGTGTCCTTGGATTGGGCCTGATCTCCAACCATATAGATAATATGATCCTAACATATGGCAGTACCAGATTAGTCCATACTATTGACCAAATTGTTGACTAAGGTGCTAACTAGGTTGCCATGTGGCAGCCTAATGTCCACCTGCGATATTTTTTGCTCTTTGACAAAAAATTAAGATGGCCATAACTTTCACATATGGTGTCAGATTTAGGTGTCATTCATGTCGTTAGATTCAGAATAACGAGCTCTTCGATTTGAGCTAGGTTTTGCTGAGATTTGTGGACTTAAAAATTTTGGCCTTTGGGATCCTCCTGGATCAATGACCTACACTGAGAAGCCTCCCTTGTGGTGAAAATCCACTAAAGAGGTGGAGGGGGTGTGATGTTGTGAAAAAGGGACTTCACCTTATTGTTGTCCCTTGGTCTAGTTCTTGTCTTGTGACCTCCACTCACAAGACTTGCTATATCTTGAGGCAACATGGTTGATGAACATGGGTGTGTGTACTTGAAAATAACATATAAAAGCAATATTGTGCACAATTTTCAATGTAGGAAGCCAACATGGCTTCAAATTATCTAAGAAAAATCTATAAACTATAACGGGTCCAACTCTAGTATCTATCATTAAATTATTAAGAATGTCTAGCAAGCTAGATGACATGATCATTAGATCCAAAGGCAACTACTGGCCATTGTTACTTGTAGACAACTTCCTTTTAAAAGTGAATTTCACTAAAAAACGATGAAGAAGCTATGGAATATCTTGGACTTTACAATATTCAGAAATAAAAATAGAATGATGGGCTTGACCTTCCAAATCCAACAAGTTGTTCATATATAGTTCCTTCCAATTCACATATGTGTAGAGATCCCCCATAACTAATCAATTGAATCTTCACATAACTATGGAAATAATTTCATAATTAAGTCATTTGAGTCTCTTTTTTATTTATTGTTTTAGAAATGACACGTAGACAAGTTCATTGCTAAAGATTCTATGGTAGCTAACTTTGTGATAACATTAGAGGCTACGAGGATGTGATTTCCAGTTATTCAAGAGCCATATTTAGGTATTCATTCTAAATCGTTAGCCAATAAAAATATATGTCTAATCATTTTTTCTTTCAACTATGTAATTGATTGTCTTATAAGAAATCTCTAGAAACTTAAAAGTAAAGGCTTTGATTATTGGTGAAGCTAATTTTTGTAAGTTGACACTTTTTACTGATCACATAAAAGAGTATAGATAGATCTGTTGTCTACCTTGTCTTTCCAGAATGAACCCAAACCAAAGGAAAAAAATCAAAAATTTTGTCCCCCAAAATAGATAAATATAAATGTCCACCATGACAATAGATGGACTCAAACAACCATGGCCTGACAACCATAGAGTAGATACCAACAACTAACATATACTCAATGTTTAGGATAACAAAAATAACAACCAAAAACATAAAAAAAGTAACTATAATCATCACTAGAAACATGTAAGCAGTCAAGACGAGGTGGAGACATCTATGGGCTTAGGATTTACTAGAATATTTGAAGGTTCTATGTTGAATTAAGAGGATTATTTTAAACAAATAGTTATTTTTTATGATCTTTATCCTTTTCAAGGTCTTATCAAATATTTCATCATTCAATAATTATACAAAAGACATCATTCATAAAACATATGAGTAAGTCAAATCATAAAGAGACAGTCCACACAAAGAACACAAATATTTACCCCGAGAAAACCGTAATGGGGAAAAAACCCAAAAATAATTTTCAATAGACAAATCTTCAATTCAATAGAGACACATTTAAGTCAACAACTAGGTAAAACTTGGTCCATGGTCCATCCTCCTAGTCAAGTTATTTTGGCCCAAAACATCCTTTGTTCTTAGCCTCTAAAATGCTTCTCTACTAAATCTCATCATTGTTACAAAGTTACCTTTCTTCACTTCCTCCAACCTCTAATCTTCGAAACCTGAAAGCACTAGTTTTCTGCCTTAGACATATGGGCTACCTGCTTTAGATATGCAACTCTTTTACCTCATATATGTGATTTATTTTGATGATGCAAATTCCTCAGACTTAATGCCTCAATGTAGGTCGAAACACAAAGAATAGAATATATGATCCTTAACCTCGTTAAGGATTAATATTCTTGCCTTGTCATCTTACTTATATGCTATGAGTTGTGTTGGATCTATTGGTACAACTACAACACTAGTCGCATATTCTTTGAGACCATTCTCTTCTAGTAACAAAGAAATTATGGCTTTGTGGACACCAAAGTTTGAAGCTACGTCTAATCTGTCCTGATCTCTTAATCCAGCTGAAGCCATTTTTGAAAACCCTCGGAAAATAGACAAAACCCAAATAAATTTGAAGGAGTTCAAACTAGGTTTCATAAAGCCTCGATTTCTCTTCCAATGTCTTGCATTGAGCCTCTTTTGCCCTCAAATTTGTGCTTCACTGAGTTGCTCTAATACCATGTGAAAATTCTATTGCAATTATTGGTTATTAATATTCTATCTTTGCATATTATTTGTCTTTAGTAAATTACTTACGACAAATACTAAATTAAAACACAATTGCATTTTCACAAATAAATAGTCATAGGAACTGAGAAAATAACACACATAAAAATTTGACACCGATATTTTTGGACAAATTATCCATGGAAAAACCAGAAGGGAAACCAAGTTTGCAAATGAGGGCTTTATTATTTCTTTATTAAATCAAGGATTACATAAGCGGCTTGCGTAACACTGACAAAGCTCCAACAAATTATTTTCTCCACTTCCACTAACCAAATAAAACTAGGAAATTAAAAGTTTCCTCTACAAACAAACTCAACCTCTCTTAAGAAATTCACAATTCCTCCCTGCAAATCACATTAGCTATCTAGAAAATATAATTGGCCTCCATAAGCTCGCACTACCTCCAAAAATCAATCTCGTAGTAAATAATACCTCTAGAAACTCAATAAGCCAACTCGCACTGCCTCTAGGGATTTGTTCTAACTAGCAACTCACCCTGGATAAACTGACTACTCACACTTCCTATTTCAGCCTTCCTTCTGCAAAATGATTCAACCTCTTCCTAGCTGTTTGAAAACTAGAATCACTATAAAGAATTTCTTCGAAAATTCTCTTCTTAATTTCACCCACTGAAAACCCTGTTGTTGGTGTCTCCCACACTATCATTGTGCCCTTGTTGTCACTGTAAATTTGTTTGTTTAAATGATCTCCAAAGGTCCCATCGATCTCCTCTTATAATCCCTCGTTAATGAATCGACAACCATGATATAACTTCAATCAATGGCTAAGATCATATCGACTTCCAAAAATCACTTTTCTAGAAAACTCTAGAGCAAAATAGATTAGTCTCTATTAGTTAACCCATTTCCCTAAGTTAGACTTCGGAAAATAATTAAAATTGGTTAATCAAACCTAATTAAGACATTTCATTTAGAAACTTTTTCTGGGTATTAGAGATAATTAATCCTCTTGTGTTCCTTAGTTTCATCGACACCATCCGAGACTATAGCACCTGTCCAAGCTACAAAAACTAAAAATATGATGCCTAAGAACTCATTTTGTTATTTTTAGTATGCTTATAGCAAGCCTACAGACATCAACATCAACTATAATCTTCTAGCCATTCCACACCTTACTCTAAGTTGAAATCTTGTTCCATATTGCCACTCACACATACAACATTTTATCAAGTTGACTAACATCTCATGAATGACTACAAATTGTTGAGGTGATGACCCTTATGCACTTCGCACTATGGATCTCATCTAAACATAGCAACAATCCTTCATTTTCTTATATTCCAATAGTCCTTGTGAGGATAGAAACAACAATTGATGTTGATTTTGTGAAGAAAAAATAATTCACAACCAATAACATCACATCCTCATCACATATCGACTCATAATTACTCTTGCTACAATGTCTTTTGAAATATTTAATTTTCATCCAAAAACAAAATCCTTCGAGTTTTGAACAACATAAGCACACTAATTCATTTTGGTGTTTCCCCCACTTTGGGAGTATGCTAGTAACTATATTTTCAAAATTTATTTTTGTTATGGCATAGGCATTTTTATGAAATATATAGTAAATAAAAATATATTGTTAAACACACATGGAAATGTTTGGCAATGATATTAAGAGATTTAAGTTCAAATTTGAATATAAGTTACCAATTTGAGCACCTGACTAGTATCTTATTTACCATGCCAAATCATATATTTATGAAATTCTATTGATCAAGAAGAAAAATACCATTTTATAAAAGATATATGCTCAAACTATATCATAATATACTACCTTAATTACTATTTGTTTGCAAGACTAGCTGTTAATATATCCCCTTAAAGAACAATGTAAATTAATAAAATTGTGTATAATCATGCATCAACTCTTTCAAAATATCTTACGAGGCAATGAATTAAGGCATGCACCATAGTAATATATGACAAATTTAAAGGCATAAAGATCTCAGATCCTACAACCTTCCAGCATGCTTAGTGCTCAGACAAGGCACTAAATACACTTTAACACTCTTATGACTTCCTACCAAATGTGAGTAATGACTACATGATAGATTCGTGGTTGCATGGAAGGAGATATGTCTAATTTAAAGGCACAAAGATCTCAGATCCTACGACCTTTAAGCATACTTGATGCTGAAATGGGGCACTAGATACACTTTAACAATGATGATTCGACATTAGATGTTCCTATATGATATAGACTCATGTGGTTGCATAAAAAGAAATTATTAAGAGGCTGGATAGATTCTAAACATTTGCCAACAATGTAACTAATGTGGTAGAGGGCTTTTGAGGCCCATAATCATGGGTTTTGATTAAGAACATGACTCACAGTTGACAAAGTTTACACAACCTTCTTCCAAGACTCCTGCACACACTAGAACCAAGTGCAAACCTAGATGTCTTTGTCGTAAACCTATGTGCAAGATGATGCACCCTGGGCTGTCAAGGGATGCACTGTGCATCCCCCAACAAGATTTGGAATGTCCCTTGTTATGACGATAATTCTGATTCTGGTATGGGACATCAACTTTTGTAACAACTAGTGCAAGGATGCATTGACCCAATTGTTCCAACAGTCATCAACCTCTCTTCATGTGCATCGACCCCATAACAAGATCTAGGGTTGTACACCCATCCTTCCAAACAAAATAAAAAATTATATATACAAGTGACACACTACTACCCAGATTTCAAAACTGATGCAATTGCAACCATGCGATGCAGCATGTTTCCTTAAACATCACCTTATTCATGAAATGTATTAGATGAATGCAACTTTTTTGTCTTTCTTCATTTTTATCCCAGTAGTTGTATACCATCTTGAAACGAACATATGAATATAGCATCATCATTAAGGTATACTAAAGAATTCCTTGTAAGACATACTCTGCCTGTTTGAAAACTACTCCCTAAAATTTCTAGCTTCATGCTTGACAATAAAAAAATCATGAATTATGATACTCCGTTTTGTGTATGTGACAAATTTTGTCTAAAGTGCACCTTCATGGTAACTAAATTATCACATACAGTTCTACGCAATAACAAAATAAATACCCATTTTTTGCACATCTTCTGCCTGTTATATCCTTGTTAAATTGATTGGGAATGCATTGATCCCCGAAAATTCAATACAATAGTCAATTTGAACAAGTGGCTATTATATCATTTGCTGTAAGGGTTTAGCGGTTGATTACATCCATTTATGATTAGAAGCGTTGTTCATACATATTCTGCGCTCGTGTTATTACCTTTACACTAAATACTTAGTTCCTAATCTATTGACTTTCTTTTTCCTTTTCTTTCATGCTTTTCATTTACTAAGAATCCCTGTCTCTTCAAAAATAATGCTAGCATACTCCTTTCATGTGTAGCAAGGGGATCTGAAGTATGAATACTCACTCACATATGAATAGTCAATAAGAATGTTGTTTGAGTGTAAATCATTTCTATAATGTTAAGCCAAATGCTATATAGTGTTCAATCCCAAACTCTATTTCAGATTTCTGCATCATACTGTCTTTCACACCAATGGATGATTAATGTAATGCCACTTAACTGAAGTCTTCTCGATTATGTCAATTGCTTTTGAAGTAATTCTGCAACCTTTAACTGAAGTCTTCTCGATTATGTCAATTTCTTTTGAAGCAATTCTGCAACCTTTGTTATTGTAATGTAGTAACTTTGCCACTATACAATGCATTCAAGAACTTTGTTGCAAGTTAGCATCTGGAGCGTGCCTGGCTGTTGCGTTGGGTTCCAGAATAAGAAGATGCGACCACCTGCAGAGGAGAAGTCTTATAAGATTTTGATTCCAATATTTTTGCAACTGAGTTCTTTGACACACTTCTTAACTTTAAAAGGTGAAATTCAATTTCAACATCTTAGGTTGTAAGACATCATGGCATTTTAAGTATTTCATTTGAAGATTAAGTTTTGTTTCTCTTGGAAACAACTGTGGTCTGTGCAATTTACAATTGAAAGTACTAAAGACATGAGTTTGCATCTTCAAAGAGAAAGACCCCGATAACATAAGTGTTGTAAAAAGACTGAATGTGATTTTGGTCACCCAAATTCATTAGCAATGTATTAAATTTAGATAACCATGGTATGTTCTATGCTTAAATGCGGTTTTACTACAATCTTCTTTAAGGCTCAATTCAGATTTAGCAATCACATAAACTTGAAAGTAAAATGCTGATAGAACATAATAATAGATCAACAGAAGACAAGCCAAATAATATATCAGAATTTGTAGTTCTTCTTGTCTAGCAAATAGATAGATAAAGTTTGTTACAGCAGTCAACACGATGCCCTAGCCAGCAAAGTCTTGAGTTGGCCAAACCAACTTCTCCGACAACCAAATCAGCCTTTCTCCAAGTGTCACACACACCCCTCAAAGACAGCTCCAAAATGTCAACGCTGCAGTCAACGGACAGCGGTCAAAGTCAATGTCCAGCCTCGATTTTCATGCCCTCCAATGCGGCCTCAAGAAATTGGAATTTATGTGCTGAAATCGAAGTCAAAGCACAAGTGTTGACCCAAAGTCAACGCTGGTCAACGCTGTCCAGAAAGCCCTAAAACAGTCCGAAAATTTCAGCAGCTTCTTCAGGTTCAGATTCACATGTGTGAGGGATAGAAGCCTCTCCTAGGCTGTACGAACCAATCAGATCACAAGTAGAATGTGTGATGAGATGATGATGAAATGAGCATCATCTCTCTCCTATTTGTATCCATCAGTGAGGGTGTGACACATTTGTTGGGCTTGTGAGCCTACATTACAAATCTGGCCGACCTTGTCAATTTGCACGTGTGGAAAATAAAATCAAAATATAAGTTCTGCTCATCCAAACAAGATGATCTTTAGATCAATCTTGCACCTCTCCGAAAGAGGAATCCAACAAAAATATAATCATCATCATATGAGCAGAGCAACATGGAGTTTGGACCTAGTTGCCCAAAATTAACACAATGAAAAGGCAAATTTCTGATAATAATGAAACAGAAAGGCTTAGTAGTCTTGAAAGATGTCTAAATTCCACATTTAGTAACACAAAAGTTTTGTCATCAATGTGAATATGAAAATCTGCAGCAAGTTTTTAGCAGAAGCCATGAAGACACAAGTCAAATTTCACAGCAGCAATAGTATGCTTAGTTTTATGGTCAAAGTGAATGAAAATGTAAGAGTTCTAACAAAATCATGTAACCATTGCCTTTCTCGCTTAACTAATTAAACGAGGGCGTACTAAACAGACCTAGGAAGATAGTTTTACATAAACGATATAGTTAGACACAATGTTTCACAAAGTTTTTGGGAAATGGGAACGTGGGAACAGGGAAATGCATCCGAGGGACATGTGGAAGCACCCACAAGACTCTAAAGAACATCATTGTAAATGTCTCCGACATAGGAGAACCCACCCAAAATACTAATTTTTTTTTTTAAATATATGGAAACTGAAACATAAATCATTGAAATATTACACATAACAATGCGTCAACAACATCCATAATTACATGTGACATAATAAATCACAAATGGTACAATTAATGATGTAACATAACATAGTAACCATGATTCACTATGTATTTATCAATGTTGTATTTCTCTTTACCGTGCACTGATTGGGAGGTTGCTACTACTGAACTGCTCATCTGATGGAGTACTCGAAGAAACAACCTGTTAAGAAATGTAGGATGTAACCTTTGATCAACTCAACTTTTGACAAACTGTCACTGACCTACTCATGCAATGGAGGAGGGAGAGAAGGCATATCCTTTCCATACAGTTCATCTACTAGGAGGGAGGTACTACTAAACTGCCCACCTGAGTTCTCAAAAAATACATCTTGCATAGGAATGATGAATGCAGCCACCAGCCCACTCATCTACTGGAAACAATTATCACTGACTTGTTCATCCAAGGGAAGGAGGGCAAGAGCATATATCCATGCCATACTATGCATCTACTGGGAGAGTGGTAGTAAATTGTCCATCTAAAGAAGTGTTGGAAGAAACATACTGTAATAGAGACGAAATACACGTACCCACCTAAAATAAGATCAATGGTAGTTGAAGTGAGAGTGAGAAGATCCAACTCTATATATGAAAGATCTTGAATATGATGGCTGTTCTAGGTCTGAAGATTAGGGTTTTAGGCAGTTTTTTGGATGCCACACAGTTTTCTTGGGGTTCTATCCTCTATTTCACCAGTGCCCTTTTTCTTTGGTACTTTTTGGGTCCTTTCAATGGATTCAAGGATACTTTTTCCAGATTTATGACCTCTTCTAGGAAACACACCTTTTTCTTCCATCACTTTCAACTAAAATATGCAACATTTTTAGGGCAGCATTGGTTCTATTCATCCAAAGGATTCCCTGGTGGTGACATTGGTTGGATCATTTTTATTAGAGGGTTTCAAATCCTCTTTTGGCCCCTTTAACAAGTTCTCCTGAGGTCTTCATAGAGACTTCTCTTATCTATATTGGATGGACTACTTCATTGTTACACACATGCTTTGAGAATGAAGGCAAAGAAAAATTATCAAGCCTCACACCCACCTCTTGCATTTTAAATACAATGCCAACATGGTTACAAACAATATTTGTAACCTCAAAACAAGAACTCCAGCCCTAAAAACCCATTTTTTGCATCAAAAACACAAAAATCAACTAATCTGTAAATTGTCATGGATATTCTACTAGGGGCAGTTCTTCACAACAAATCTGATAAAAATAGAATGAAATCTGAAATCTATACTATGAGGGTTAATTTTGTTTAGATTTATGGATTTATTGATTATTGTTTTTTTCTGCTTATGCATGCAATAGGTAGAAGGAAAAAAATAGGGAACAATGAAAAGCAAACACACACCAATCACAATGAACACCAAGATATGATATAGGAAACCCTTTTCAGAGAAAACCTAGATGGAGGTAATGTCGCTATGCTCTCTTTCGTCTAAATGGAAATGATGCAAATACAAAGGAGTAGGCACTCTCGATGGAGTCACCTAGGACCTATGGCACTTGGGCTGCTACAAAACACAAACCCGTTTTGTTATGCTCTCCCTATCCACTCTCAACTACTTTTCTCTACTATGGAACAAAAATACACTCGAACAAAATGGAACCCCTTTTATTCCTAGTGGCCTGGTTATGACATAGTTCACTGTACAATAGCCAACTAGGGATTAAATTTGACCCATTTGACCCTCAACATGGGTTAGAATTTGACCCTTCTAGAGCCTACCTCATAGTCCCCACGCGGCTGGCTCCATTTTCATGAATAACGGGGTATGACTGGCATATTATCAAAATAGGTTGGTCAATCACAATAGGTCAACTTTCAAGAGGCATAACTTTTGCATCCTGTTGTAGCCTCTACAACACCCTCCAAAAAACCCCACTTCAAAATTTTTTGGAGCCCCTTGAGCACAAAGAAAAGTTAAGTAAAGAGTCGGGAGGACTAAGTTGCTGAGTCGCAAAACTTCAAATTTGTGGAAAACCACGACCCTGCGACCTTGCGACCCCACGACCCTGAGGTCGCAAGGTCGCAAGGTCGCGAGGTCGCATCCCTCTCAGACCACCTCACCTTGCGACCCCGCGACCTCATTAATGGCCCGCACGTGCGGCCTTTTTATATATAGGAGGTCACTAGGTCGCATTTTGCACATGCAGTGGATAGAAAAAAACGTCTCTGACAGGTCGACTGGAGCGCGATTTTCCCGAGTAAGTTGCCGTTTTCCTCCTGCTGTTTCCTTTTTTGGTTTTTCTTGCCTAATCCCTGCATTCCTCAGCCTTTAAATTGCCCCTTGCCTTAGTCATTGTTCTCATTTGTCACTTGGGGTTTTTCTTCTGATTCCAGCTTTCACCCAGCTTGCCCAACTCACCACAGTTTCTCATCCAGCCTCTCATGGCCTGTACCCTGCTCCAAAAACTATCCCCTAGCCCTGTCTGAACCCTTTTAGCCTTGAGTTTTGCAAGTTAGAGGCAAAAACAACTTCACGCCGCGCGCGCCAAAACCATGACAAGCCCTAGCGCGACTTGCGACCCCGCGACCTAGTCGCAAGGTCGCAAGGTCGCATTTCCGCTATTTTCCGCAATTTGTGATCTCGCGACCCCGCGACCCAGTCACAAGGTCGCAAGGTTGCATCTTCGTCGTTTTCTCACAACCTGCGACCTCGCGACCCTGCGACCTAGTCGCAAGGTCGCACCTTGTCCATTTTCTTACAACCTGCGACCCCGCGACCCAGTAGGCCACTTATTCAGCTCTGCCTGTGTCCCAGTTGAAATAATTGATAAACTGTAATTGGTTTTGTATCATCATGGCGTCTTTCTTATCTTGGGATTCTTTCATGAATATGACAGGTGAATTTGAAGCAGACTTGGAGTGTATACCTATCCTCTCAGATTCCAACGACATGGGACCTCCAGTGTCCCAGAAGAAGAGCACTTGGCAGTGGAAGATGTAGAGATGGACATGCCAATGTCCCCACCCCCGATATACAGAGATACCCTTTGCACATTTGCCAAAGGGGACAGCATGTGTTGGTACCAAGTGTACCAAGAGTTCGCTAAAACAGAATTCCCAAAAGACCTCCCGGATCGGGAGATATACTTACAGGTCAAAAGGTCCAAGCTACATCTCGCAGGTGCTCATCCAGCTATATTCCCATGCCCAGAGATGATAGATTGGATTATACAGAAAACGGATCCCAAGAAGTTCGTGATCAGAGACAGCGAAGGCAAGGCTTTCACGATGCTCAAAGGCTCAGACGCCCATGTTTATTATTCCTTTCCTGAGCGAGAAGAAGACTTCGCAGAAGAATGGGCCATCGCTCATGCAGTTCCTATAGTTGAAACCAATGTTTTAAAAAACGGAATCGGTCAGCTACCAGGCCGAGGTAATGACTCGGTAAAGACTCCGAATCGGTAATGACTCAGTCGACTCGATTTCAATGACTCGGTTTTTGTAAAAAATACATTAAATATTAATTTTTTTATACAAAAACATAAATTTAAAGATTTTTATTCATGTTTCCAAACACAAAGCATTACAATATAGATAAGTCACAAAAGACAACATATGATCAAAGTAGGCTCATGAATATATCCATTATATCAAAATTGCACCTAGTGCACTGTCCAATCCAGGATGATGATATAGAGATCAAAACAAAAAACATAACCAATGTCACAGGTGACTCCTTTCGACAAGACATCAACCCTCTAGAAGGCCTGTGGTAATTCAAAGCATATAAAGACCCGTGGATTAAACCTACAGTGTTAAGTTCTGTGACCTGATTGAAGAGGGTTTCATTGTGTTTTTCTTCAAATAAGAAAGCATTTGCAATTGAGCCACAATAGCCTTCAGACCAAGTTATTAAGTTCCCTATCTACGTTGAGAATTTAACGTGGATCAATTCACGGCATCTTTGTACATTACTTTGAAGGCTTGATTCTAAGTATAAACAAGGTATTTCTGCCCCTCGTTTGAAGCAATTATGGAGGACTTCTTTGCTCAAGTAGAATTGAAGGGTATTTTTCTTCTGTTTCTCTTGACGGTGCATCCTTGTTATGAATTTGTTATTCTCATTGTTCCGAAGAAAGTTAAATCCCCTAATCTAAAGAAAAATTCGGCATTTGACATTGTGGTCACTGGACTATGAGGACTTAAAAGGTGACTTCATTTACAACTAGAAGGGTGGTATCCTATCAATGATCGTGAGGAGGACTTGTCCTAGAATTAGAGGCACATCATTATAAAGGACAGTTTTAAGGCCCTCCATAATTTAAGGAAGCCAAGATCTTGTATACATACGTTTGCAAGGTATGAATTGTAGCCTTAAAAAGACAATTAGCGGGCATCCTTTGTGATCTATATCAGTAAAATCAAGGAACCCTATTTTGTGTATAGAAGAAGAGGCTGAGTCCTTATCACTGTTACAATCTCCCTCTCTCACACACACACAAGTATTATAAGCTAGTTCCATCGAAGCCGACTTGTAAATCAATAATTAATATATATTCATGTCTTTGAAGCATTCATTAAAGGTGCCTTGAAGTCAATGAAAATACAAAATGCAGTTATGAGAAGGGATGGTCTCTTTAGACATCAATTTGAAAATGATCTTTGAAGAGTAGTAAAAGCCCTCCATGATGTCATATTGTTGACTAAGCTGCTCATTATCTAGCAGCTGATGTGATTTTAAGAAGGTTTAGTGGCAACCCTTCATGTGATTCTATTTTTGTCTAGCAGCTGAAGCAAAGGAAGTTCATCTAAGAAAAGTATGTAGCTCCTCTATGTTGGCACCTTTGGATAAAGATGATAGTGCCCTTGAAAGTCTGACAAACTATAGAAGTGCAAGGCACTTTGAAGCAAATCCCTGTAGCAACTTGTATGAACGTAAAATCAGAGGTATGGTCTCTCTCATAGTATGTGTAATGCATTTATTTATTTTTATTTGTTTTAAGGCTCTTTTGATGGAGGGTTTAATTTGAATAAGAACCCTAGATGGCTCATGGAAAACCCTAGCTCACATATGGAACCCTAATTTTTAGGGTTTGTGGATTCTAGGGTATTTAGATGAGGATGATGTTTTGAATTCCATCCTCCATTAGTGTATTAAAACCCTATATTGTATCTCATGCTTTTATGATCACATATTGTTCTTGGTCATTGTCACTAACATCATGTCATCAAGGTACATAGAGGGATTGGTGCTCTTGATTAAAAACGAGTTCCATACCCTAATACATGACAAAATTTGATGGAAACATTGCAATAACCCAATCTTGAAATCCTGAAAAACTGATAAGTCTGCTGGATTTTGAATGAGATCTAAAATTCTACTTTCTCCAGATGAAATCCAATGAGGTTGGAACCACTCTCAAACATCCTGAGTCATTTCATGGTAATGTTAAAAATTTAAGTAAAAGGATGAAAATGAAGATTAAGGAGAATGTCACTTTTACTTTAAGAAATTAACATTACCATGAAGCTGCTCCAAAAACCAACTCCACAACTCTTCAAAAAACCTCAAACAAACCTAACAGCGGAATAAAATCCGGTTTCAAGTCCACAAAATCTGATTTTTTGGGCCCACCGGCCGGCAGATTTGGCTCAGCCGAGTTAACTCGAGCCAGGCCTGGTCGGTCGGTTTGTTACCGAGCCGACCGAGCCGGTAAAAAAACCAGCCGGCTCGGTAACAAACCGGCCAACCTGGCTGTTTTTGTACCTGGTCGGACCGACCAGCCTAATGGCTCAGTCGACCAGGCCTGGTCGGAGTCGAAACGGCCGATTTTTAAAACAGAGGTTGAAACTATAAGGCAATGGTGGGAGGAGCCTGAGAAGTTTAAGGTCAAGAAAGACCAGGAATATCCAATGGCGAGCCTCAGGAAAGTATATAAATTAGTAGCTGCCATGCTTTGCAGACTGTACGGGCGCCTAGATGCCACTACTTTCAACAGCACATGGGCGACTCTCATGGAGTACGTCACAGTGCACGGCACCCGTTTCAACTGGGCTAGCAAGACATAGAGCCGATCTCCCAAGTGTTCATCCCCGCTCTATACAAAAAATTATTCGGCCAAGACGCTCTTTGCATGTCTTGGCGAGCCATGGAGACGCTAAGAAAAATGGCGCATTGGTTCCCTTTCGCCGAATATACATTCATCCGAGTCTTTGGCTCGTTTAGAGCCCCACATGCTATGCCTCGTTTTGTCACAGATAGAATGCTCATGCAAGAGGTCTGTTTCCAAATGTCTTCGGGTTTCTCCAGGGTCCTGTCCAAGGGTAAGAAGAAGCCGTGGCCCGCGCTACCCCTCACTATCGGCGCATACACAGTTAAAGACTTCAGAGAGGTAGAGGCAAAGGGAGAAGAGATGAAAAGTTATCGCTTTGGGGCTTTGGAATACCGAACATATGACCCGGAGAGGATAGTTCCTGAACATTGCAAAAGGGCTAAGTTCAAATGGAACTATCAACACACTGAACGCCCGGGAGAAGATGAAAGAAGGAACTGGTACAATGCAGATCGACAACTTGCTCTGGGGGCGGACTCTGGCCAAGAAGACCCGGACGACCAAACCTTGGAAGAAAGGAGTCGTGAATTAGGAGGTGCTTCTTCCCCTCTAGCTAAAAAGCCTCGAACCAATACAGGGCATAGTACCTCTACCCAACAGAAAGAAATAGAGGCCAAAGCCCAACAAGAGAGAGAGAAGAAAATGAAAGAGGATGAGGATAAGCGCAAGAAGAGCCTAAGGGCAGAACAGAAGAAGAAGCAGGCCGAGGAGGCCAAGAAAGAAAAGGAGAAAAAAGAGGCGGAGGCTGCAGCAGAACAGGAACTCAAGAAAGAGTTAGATAAAGTGGAAGCTGACCGCCAGAAGAAAGCAGAGCAAGCTGCAGCAGCTGAGCGTAAAAGGAAAGCCGAATTGGAAACAGCGGCAGAAGCAGAGCTCAAGCAGAAGAAAGAACATGAGAAGGCTAAAGCCGAACGCCTACGAAGGGAAGAGGAGGAAAAGAAGAAGAAAGAAGAAGAGGATGAAATGCTGGAGAACATCGAGGTATCTCCCCTTGAGGTACCTCTAGGCAGTACATGAGCCACGCTCTCCGATGTCAGTTCCTCCCAGGGGCAAGAGGAGGAGGTATTCGACCTCACCAGGCTCACGTTCGATCAATTCTCCTTCAAAATCCGATAGGAGAAGAGAAGATGCCTGGCGCAAAATCCTTCCGCCGCATCCACAGTCGCAACCGGAAAAGACATAGTCCTTGATACTAGGACTAATCCCGTGATGATAGCATCGGCTGGCACAGCTTTCGCTGCGGCCACGGAAGAAAATGTGACCAGAATGAGTAGAGAGATCGTTTCTCTACAAAATAGACTACAAGAAGCAGAGCAGCAGGAAAAAAGGGCAGAACAGGAAAAGACAGCATTGAGAGAGGAGGTTCAGCAACTCCGAAACAAAGCTCTCCTTGTCAATGAAGTGCCGCTTACCATTCAAAGGGAGGTCGATATATTAGAAACTACCATGAGACAGGTTTATGGGGAAATGTTTACCATAAAACAAACAGTCGCCCCCTTGGTGAAAGCTCAAACTGAGACTAAGCAAAAGCACGAGCAGCTGAAGGAGGCCTCAGCCGCCTTGGACAGAATGATGGACTGGACAGTGCGGTACCCTCAAGCTCCTGATCATCTGCCAAAGAAGGACTGGATTCACACGCAAGATGCCAAAGTCCAAATCCGTATGAAAATGCAGTCCAAGGATAAGCTATCCAAGGACCTAGACAAGGTTATGGCTGCATACGAACATCTGATCAGCGACATCGATTCGATGCACATCTTACATCACATTCCATCGCTGGGCGCATTGGACGAGGGGAAGACATGGGAGCAAGTGAATCAAGAGATCCAGTCATTTTTGCAGCCCATTAAACAAGCTGCTGCCACTTCCGACCTCATAGCATCGCAAGAGAACCTGGGCCAATTTCTTGTCACGCCAGTTTGGGTCTACACCAAGCTCGCTTCTCTGTCCAACCAGATCTCACAGAAGAAGGAGACTCTAATCCCAAATGCCTTGGAGTGTATGCATTGGCTGAAAGAAGAGGTCCCTTTGGTTTCTCCCATAGTAACAGACTATCAAACTTGGCAAGACTTCCTCAAAGGACAACAGATTGACGCCCCTGACCTCACAATTGCGCTCACATCTTCATAACCCGGCGGCAGTAGATCACTGGTAGCATTTGGAAACAGGTAGCAAGTCGCACTTCCCAGTCAGGGCGTAGGTCGCACTGCCCAACCAGGTCGCAGGTCGCAGTTCCCTTCCGGGTCGCAAGGCAACTCAATAGTCAGGCAGGCAAAGAGTCAGGAAGCCCAAAGGGCAATTTTTGATCTATAAACTCCCTCCGGGGAAAATGTAAAGGATCCTTTTTTTTGGGACTCAAGAGCTATACAGCATTGTATTGAAAGATAACACTCTTTTTGCATATGAATACAGATACCTGTTGAAACTCCTTTTGGATCTGATGTGTTTTGTTGTGCGAACACTATGAGTATTTCTATATAGTTTCAAACGTCTTTTGATTAATGAAACTGCACTCTTAATGGCATCATTTATGCATTATGGTTTCCTGTACTTGTGTTAATGATGTTCAGTTTAATTGCTTTCTTAATGGATGTTAATGACTTTGTTTATTAGCATTTCGTTTTATCTTTCAGGAAGTAAAGGGGCATCTCGCCATAAAGAACTGTTTCTTTTGTGGCCAGAATAGCCTACAAGCATAACCCCAAAGATGTGTTGTTAACAACACCTCCTTCGGCGTGTATGCCTTATTATTTGTCTCGCTACGCATAGTGTTATATACGTGTTTAATGCATCAACCATGTATCTTGTATCATGTGAATAAGTGTGTGTCCACGGGTTCAATCGAGTTCTTTTGAGACCGAAGGGAAGGTGACTTAAGCGGTAGCCAGACCCACACCCCGGAGGAGATCCCTATTCCAAACGGTTCAAGGTCTAATTGAGACTTTCTACCGAGGAGATCCCCTACTGTTGGCCGAACAAATTTTCCCGTCAATACATCTGAATTCCAATTGATGCAACTCTTGCACTGTAGGAAAGGTTTTCAAGTGAAGAATAGTGTCATGGGGTGGAGAATTAGCCAACAAAGTATTGCCCCCAAAAGACATCATTTAAGGCCTCAAACTAGCACTGGAAGGCTTCTTACCCTAACTCTCCAAACCAATGAAGATAACATTGGCGATTTTTCGCTGATATCACGAAAAATCATGATTTTTTCCACTTTGAAAAAATTGCAATTTTTTCGAAAGCCTCACAATGTTACCCAATTTCTCATGCCACAATTAAAATAATCACCTAGTTGGTGGACCTGCGAGCTTCTAAGGCATTTTTGTGGTTTTTCCTACTCATTTGATTTTTTGTTGTTGAAGGAAGGGGGAGCTAGAGGTCATCTTCAAGAATGGATTGAGGGCCAAACAACCATCATCATCACCATCAAAGTTTTTTTAGTGGAACAAGGGTTCAAGATCATTTGCCAAAGCAACCAAATAGTGTTGTCATCTTCCATTCAAAGATATGTTCTTAAATACCCCCATGTTAATTATATTTCCCATAGATTTAGGCATGCTTGCTTGCCTCTTTGCCCACCTACATTTTCCTTCATTTTTTTGTCATTTTTCCATGTGTTAGTTTATGAAGCTCAAACAGGTGTTCTAGTCTCAGGCACATTATTAAAAACTGGTCAGGTTTGAACCAATAATTGGTCAAACAGGCACAAAAATTGGGTTCGAGGCTTGGTTTCACCCAAAAATAAGAAAAACCGGTGCTAACCAGTTGGTTTAGGACAGAATTGACCGGTTCACTATCAAGGCCACGACAGACCCACACATGGTTTAGGAAAGTTTAATGGTGTTTTGGAGGGAAAGTAAGCGTTGCTTCCATCCAAAAACACCCTCTCCAACCCTTTAAAATGAGCTCATCCCCCTCATTTGTCTCACACATCTCATTTGGAGTTTTTGTGAGTTTGATTGGGAGCTTGGAGAGTGTTGAGTTTTTGCTGGAGTAGTGGAACAACAGAGAGTTTGAGACAAGTAGTAGCCATCATGCCTCCAAAAGCCAAGGATATTGCATGGGATCATTGTGATATGATTGATGGCAAAATGATCTGCAAATATTGCCAAAAATCTATTGCAGGAGGAGGTATTTACAGGTTCAAGCAACACTTGGCTGGGATAGGAGGCCATGTAAAGGCATGTGGATCACCAAATGAAGTAATAGGGCATATTAGGGAAAAATACCTTCAAAAGTTTGAGACTCAAGTCACTAAACCAATAGAGAAGTTTGTGACTTGAGAAGTTGCGAAGTTTGGGAGTCGAGACTCAACCAACTGAGTTTGATCATGATGAGAAGTTTCAAGTGATAGTGTTGATCATTAATATCATATATGTAGATTTGTAGTATGTCAGTGGCCCCATAGTTTGTAGGCTTTGCTTTTGAACTCTAGAGGCCATTTAGAGCCTCATTGATTATATATTTTGCTGCTGATATGCATTGCACTTGGTGCCATTCTGATAGATTCACCTTTACATGGTATATATATGAACAAAATTTGCATATTTTGTGTCTATTGATTTGGAATCATGGTTTTAAATCTTAAAAATAGTTTATTTTCTTAAAAAAATAATTATTTTATTAAAAAATAATTACTTCATGCGTTTTTTTAAAACTGGTTCATTGAGATCTAACCAGTCTCGGTTTGACCGGTTCTGGTTTGAAACTTGATTTATTAGGTGGACTAGTCCGGTCACTGGTTCTGGTTTTTAATACTATGGTCTTAGGAGGTGTCAATGAGGCTAAGAACACAAGTTGATTAATTATCTCTAAGCCCAATTTATTTTTCTAAGTGAGAGGTCTTAAATAGATTATTAACGAATTTTTAATTATTTTCCTAAGTCTAACTTAGGGAAAATGGTTAATTAATCAATATTAATTGAGACAAGTCAATTTCTAACTAGTGAATTCTAGAAAAGTGATTTGATGAAGTTAAGATTGTCTTAGCCATTGATCGAGAATGTGAAAATTTCAATTATGAAAAATACTTCTGCAGTGATAGATTTATTTCTCCTACTTATTATTTACAATAAGTTATTTACAAAAATATTCCAGTAAATTTCGAAATAAATACTACTGCAACTATCACTCAAGTATATGCAGAGAACAGAACAGTAAAAAATACAAGCATAAGAGTCAATCACATCGACACAATTATTTTTGGACAATTGTCCCCAAAAAAACCCAATGTGGGAAAACCGTTGCAGCAAATGAGGGTTTATATATTATTCTTGAGCAATGAAATTCTTTGCAAGGAAAAGACTGGCAAACTTGTTTGGAAAACACCTGAGATAATTTCTCACAAACCCTCTCGATAATTTCTGACACCCCGAAGACTCACATCTCCTCTCTGTGTCCCTCTGTGTGTCTCTCTGCGCAGAGTCTGCATGAGACTACGTCACCCTGCGTGAGCTCTCTGCGCTGCTACTCTATATTGCCTTCTCTGGCCTTCTGCATCCTTCTTTCCTCGAACCCTGTCACTGCTAATGCCCTCTGCTTCCTCTGCCCTACACCTCTTCCTCTGAAATTGAATTCTATTCCTTCATAATCGACTTCCTTCGGGTTACTGATGTTGATTTATGGTAGCATCGGATGTGCTCTAGCCTTGTAACTTTGTATATAGGCTAAGACACATGTATTCCATAAAACCCAGAAATGGTTTTGGAAAATTCCACTTAGAGATGATTTAATTAAATTAATTAATCGTTTTTTAATGTTTTCCTAAGTCTAAACTTAGGGAAACTGATTAATTAAAGTGTATTAATTAAATCAAGTGTGAATCTTCTAGATAAAGCCATGGATCATCTCCAAGTTAATCTTAGCCCTTAATTATGTTTTAATCTTGGCCGTTGAAGAGTCAATGAAAGATTATAAGGAGGGTGAGGGGCCTATGGAAAATACACTTGACACTTGAGCCATTGAGCATTTTCGAATTTGTGTGAGGAGACACAACTTTTTGATCAAGAACAAATCACTAGGGTTGGGTTTGCTAAGTGATTTGATTCAATGATCAGATCCAGAGCGGGGCAGAAGCAAAGATTGGCCAGGAGGGCCAAGAATACATTTCAGAGAGAGGTAGCATCAACGCAGGAGAGAGACAACACAGTTTCTAGCTAGGGTGACACAGTTACTGCAGAGAATCACGTAGAGCCAGCGTAGTGTCTCTTGGAGTCGGTCCGGAGAAAGATAAAGGCTGGGGTTCTGAGCCAGGAGGGCGAATATCCAGCTTTAGATCAGCCAGATCAGCTACAGGAAGGGGTGACGCAGTCTCTCTAGCTTGCCTACGCAGGCTTACGCAGATCCAGCGTAAGCAATCACGCAGAGGCAGTAAGGGCTTCACCACCATTGTTTTTGATCAGCCGGAGACTTGCTAAGTGAGGTATATCTCACAGTCATTTTTGCTGTCTAGATTTCTCTAAAGGGTTTGCCCGATGTTGGCACCCTAGTTGTATTCAAGATTCTGCTGCTTAATAATACAAACCCTCAAATCTGCTGCACCGGTTTTCCCAAGTTGGGTTTTTCCGAGGACAAAGTCCAAAAATAACTGTGTCAATGTGGTTGTTTTTCATTGCATTTTGTTCAGATTGTTTCATCACTTAGATTTATTCCGCAACATTATTTGTGTAGACTGCCTCAATAATTACTTCGGTATTTCAATGTAATGAAATAATTATCAAATAATAGGAGAAGTAATTCAGATTTGTTGCAGTAGGAATCCAGATCTAGGATTTTTCACATGGTATCAAAGCTTATTTAAGCTTAAGTGCAGAAGAAACGAAGAGAACCAACAAATCAACGCTGTAGAGGCTGGGATCTGCATAAGTAGCAGCAGACCCTCCCAGAAAATTACGTTGTCCAGGCTAGGAGGGCATTCCAGTGCAGAAAAGGCTCCCTCTAAGAGAGTTGACAGAGGGGTAAGCTTTTTTAGTTGCAGAAGAGGCAACGTAGCAAAGCAGCGTAGCTGAAGGATGCAGTTACTGTCCAACAGTAAGAGCTGGTGCATAAGTGTCAGAAATTCTGAAAAACACAGTTGGGGATTTCTTGACCTCAGAGGGTTTCTTACTCAAAGAAACTCATTTTTTTCCCATGCAGTGGTAGAAGAAGTGACTTACTCCACAAGGAGTGCGTAAGTCAAGTTGAGCAGAGGGTTAGAGCAAGGCATCGATAGTTGAGATGGCCAACAACGGACTGCGTGACCAAGATAGATTGGAGGGTGCCTCCAACTATGTTATCTAGAAAGGATAGAATTTCTCCTTGATGAAAACGATCTGAAAGCCCTCATAGACAGCGCAGTTGCAGAACCTCTTGATGCAGCACACCTGAGGCAGTTCAAGAAGAATATGGCTAGAGCCAAGAGATTTATCCTAGATGGAGTGAAGGATCACATTATACCTCACATCGCAGCCAAAAACACTGCTAGAGAAATGTGGGCAGGGCTAGAAAAGCTGTACCAAGGATCTTCCAAGCAGCGCAAGATGTACCTTGAAGAGAAGATGCGGAATATCAGGATGAAGAAGGGAGAGCGTTTTGACTCCTTCTTGTCTCGGATTCAAGAAAACCGAGATCAATTGCCTGTAGTAGGATCTGCTCCTAAAGACTCAAAGCTAGTAAGGCTCCCACTAAACTCTGTTTCAGAGGATTATCAAGTCTTTGTCCAAAGTATATTGGGCAAAGAAAAGCTTCTAGGATGGGAAGCAATATGGGCAACATTACAACAAGAGGAGTTGAGGAGAGATCTCCTGAAAATCCACTTGGTAGATGGTAGTAGCAGTTCAAAGGTCAAGGAGGAAGAAGACAACACTGCCCTTGCATCAAAAGGGCAACCGAAGCAAAAGAAGAAAGATCTATTAGATATCATTTTTGGGATTCAACTGCGTTAAGTAAGTCATTCATGTATGACCATTTCCATGAGGAGTAATTATGGCCAGACTATTTCTCATGATTTTGAATAGTCCACTTAGCACTCATTGTATCAGGTGATGCTCACGGGGGTGAAGAAGTGGGATTGAAACTAGTGAAAAAGTCCACGCGTCAATCATCACTTCCGGGGCTTTGCACCCGGTAACCGGGAACTTCCGAGAGAATTCCATCCCAAGGGAACTCCTCTTAGCTCCAAGCGCGCCTTCACTTCAATGAGTTTTCCCCCTGATCCGTCCACTTAGCTTGCTACCCCATTTGCAAAAATTAGCAAGTATTGTGCCTCATGAACCATTCAAGTAGAGATCCCTTTACTCTTTGTATTTTAAGTATGAGGGGTTTCCGCAGTGCATTATATTAAATATCATTTTTGGGATTCAACTGCGTTAAGTAAGTCATTCATGTAGGACCATTTCCATGAGAGGTAGTCGCAACTGACTAATTTCTCATGATTTTGAATAGTCCACTTAGCACTCATTGCATCGGGTGATGCTCACAGGGGTGAAGAAGTGGGATTGAAACTAGTGAAAAGAATCACATAGCGTCAATCATCACTTCCGGGGCTTGCACCCGGTAACCAGGACTTCCCGAGAGGTCACCCATCCCAGAACTCCTCTGGCTCAAGCGCGCTTAACTGTGGAGTTTTCCCCACAATCAAGTCCACTTAGCTTGCTACCCCATTTGCAAAACCTTAGCAAGTATTGTGCCTCATGAACCATTCAAGTAGAGATCCCTTTACTCTTTGTATTTAAAGTATGAGGGGTTTCCGCAGTGCATTATATTAGATATCATTTTTGGGATTCAACTGCGTTAAGTAAGTCATTCATGTATGACCATTTCCATGAGAGGTAGTCGCAACTGACTAATTTCTCATGATTTTTGAATAGTCCACTTAGCACTCATTGTATCGGGTGATGCTCACAGATCAAGTGCTTCTGGTGTGGGGAAATGGGGCATTATGCCACACAATGTCCTCTTAAGAAAAAGGATAAAGAGGAGAAGGAAGATCCACATGCAGGCGCTGCCAAGATGGAGGCAGAGAAAGATTGTGCTATGTTAGCTCATATTCCAAAAGGAGAAAAGTGGGCTGATTTGGATTTGTAGATCCAAAATCTACAAGGAGGCGGGATCCTAGAGTATTTTCGAACTCTTGGATCACATGTGAGCTACGACAACCTAAAGACAGTTGCAGCAGAAGATAATGAGATGATGCAGTGGCTAGCAGCACTAGACCCTGATCAACACAGAGAGGGAGCAATAGCAACAACATTTGAGTAGCAGTAGCACAGTGCACACTGGTGTAGCGCAGTGCAGAGCAGCAACAGCGCAGTATTTTCAGAAAGCTAGTGCAGAAACTAGCAGCAGTCAGTCCTATTTTCAGTTGCAGATTTTCTTGTCCAAATTTCGGATGTTTTTCTGTTGCAATTAGCAACAGTAGCAGCAGTGCAACAGCAGCAGCAGATGAGCAACAACAACACAGAGCACAAAGAGGCAACGCAGTGCAGAGTGGTGCTCACGTAGTGCAGAGCAGTGCTCACGGAGTGCAACAACATGGTTGCAGAATTTAGAGGGAGTTGCAGTAAAGTGGCAGTTGGCAGCAGCATGCAGAGTCAACAACAGTACAGTTACAACATTTTTTGTTCAATGTTGCTGTGCAACATCAACAACACAACGACAGATGTTATAGAAGTCAGATCAGCAACACACTAAGTTGTCTTGCTAGAGCACTTTCCTCGCTAAGAGGGAGTGTTGATTTATGGTAGCATCAGATGTGCTCTAGCCTTTTAACTTTGTATATAGGCTAAGACACATGTATTCCATAAAACCCAGAAATGGTTTTGGAAAATTCCACTTAGAGATGATTTAATTAAATTAATTAATCGTTTTTTAAGTTTTCCCAAGTCTAAACTTAGGGAAACTGATTAATTAAAGTGTATTAATTAAATCAAGGGTGAATCTTCTAGATAAAGTCATGGATCATCTCCAAGTTAATCTTAGCCCTTGATTATGTTTTAATCTTGGCCGTTGAAGAGTCAATGAAAGATTATAAGAAGGAGGTTGAGGGGCCTACGGAAAATACAATTGCACTTGAGCCATTGAGCATTTTCATATTTGTGTGAGGAGACAGAGCTTTTTGATCAAGAACAAATCACTAGGGCTGGGTTTGCTAAGTGATTTGATTCAGTGATCAGATCCAGAGAGGGGCAGAAGCAGAGATTGGTTAGGAGGGCTACGAATACATTTCAGAGAGAGGCCACATCAACGCAGGAGAGAGACAGCGAAGTTTCTGGCTAGGGTGACGCAGTTACTGCGAAGAATCGCGCAAAGCCAGCGCAAGTCTCTTGGAGTCAGTTTGGAGAAAGATAGAGGCTGGTGTTCTGAGCCAGGAGGGCCAAGATCCAGCGTCAGATCAACCAGATTAGCTATAAGAAGGGGTGACGCAGTCCCTCTAGCTTGCCTACACAGGCTTATGCAGATCCAGTGTAAGCAATCATGTAGAGGCAGTGATGACTTTACCAGCGCTGTTTTTGATCAGCTAGAGACTTGCTGAGTGAGGTATATCTCACAGTCATTTTTGCTATCTAGATTTCTTTAAAGGGTTTGCCGAATGTTGGCACCCTAGTTGTATTCAAGATTCTGTTGCTTAATAATACAAACCCTCAGATCCGCTGCACCGGTTTTCCCAAGTTGGGTCTTTTCGAGGACTTAGTCCAAAAATAACTGTCAATGTGGTTGTTTTTCATTATATTTTGTTCAGATTATTTCAGCACTTAGATTTATTGCGCAACATTGTTTGTGTAGACTGCCTCAGCAATTACTTCGGTATTTCAATGTAATGAAATAATTATCAAATAATAGGAGAAGTAATTCAGATTTGTTGCAGTAGGAATCCAGATCTAGGATTTTTCACAACTGAGTGTATGCCCGACTTACTTTCCAAATGACCCTCAAGCCTTCTTTTATAATCTTCTTATTGATGAATCAACGACCCAAATTAGAAGTCTAATCAATGGCTAAGATTAAAACTTGACTTGATCTTCGTTCTGTTGAAGATTCACACTCTGTTTTATTAATACCCATTAATTATTTAATTTCCCTAAGTTTAGACTTAGGGTCTCCATTAAAATAATCAATTATTTTAATAAAACATGAACTAAGTGGAATTTCCACAAACGGTTTCTGGGTTCTTTGGAATATTGACGTCTAAGCCTCCTTACAACTTTTGAGACTTGGAACACTTTCCGATGCTACAAAAATCAACACTCCCTCTTAGCAAGGAAAGTGTTCTAGCAATATGCCTGTTGCATGCTGCTCTGTCTTGAAGGATCCTCTATGTTGTTGATGCTGCCCTCATCTACAGCATTGCACTGTTGTTTCCCCTCATCTGCTATGTCGCTGCCTTCTGTAATGCTGCCCATGACACTGGCACTGTCACTGCCCCATCTATACTGTAGCTCCCTCTCAATTTTGCATTCTGCTCGACCGATAATGAAACACAAGATTTTCAAAGAGCTTGATGCAACTCTGATTATCACATAGAATGTTGGTCGCTTCCATATTTTCCTTGAGTAGATTCACAATCAGCTTCCTAAGCCATATGGCCTCACCCAAAGCAGTGCTTGCTGCCATATATTCCCCCTTAGCTGAGCTCAGAACCACAAATTTTTGTTTCCTGCTGCACCAAGAAGTCATTCCTGATCCAACATTGAAACAGTACCCACTGGTACTTTTTCGATCTACTGGGCTTCTAGCCCAATCTGCGTTAGTGAACCCACTCAATCTGATGTCATTGCCTCGGGTGTATCTCAATCCAAGCTCGATTGTTCCCTGCAGATATCTAAGAACATGCTTGGCTACTGTCCAATGTGTCGTCCTTGGTTCCACCATGAACTGACTGAGAGTGTTGACAGCATAACAAATGGTTGGCCTCATGTTGACCAGATACATCAGAGATCCTATGAGCTACCTATACAAGGTAGGGTCAGCCTCATCATCTTTGGACATGTCAATTTTCTATCAGTTGGTAATCATTGGAGTAGCCATGGGTCTACAGTCCTCCATCTTAAACCACTTCAGAATTTCTGTAGTATACCTTCCTTGACCAAGGAAGATCTCACCCTTCTACTACCAAACTTCCAACCCTAGAAAATAATGCATCAGCACTAGATCCTTCACGTCAAATTCTGTAGCTAAATTCTCCTTGCACTCCTTGATAAGCCTAGATGATCATGTCAGAAATAGATCATCTACATACAACACCAGTATCAGAGGCTCATCCCCTACTCTCAGATAGTAGAGATTGGGATCTGTGTCACTCTTGACAAATCCCATCTTATGCAAGTTGCTGTGAATTCGACCATACCAAGCTCTAGGGACTTGTTTCAGTCCATACAAGGTCTTCTTGAGCCTGCACACATGAGTTTCTGCTCATGCGTCTCAAAGCCCTCTGGTTGTTCAATATATACTTCTTCCTCTATCACCCCATTCAAGAATGCAATCTTGACATACATTTGGTGAATCTCCCATCCCATCTACGCAGCAGGGGGGATATCCTGGATCTAATAAAAGTATATCGGGCTACTGGGGCGAAGGTTTCTTCATAGTCTATCCCTTCCTTCTGAGCATACCCCTTAGCCACAAAACTGGCTTTAAATTTCTCGATGCTGCCATCTGCAACATTTTTGATATTGTAGATCCATCTCGAATCCACAATTGATCTGTCCAGAGGCCTAAGAACCACTTCCCAGACACCATTTGTCATGATGGAGCTATATTCTTCCACCATTGCATCTACCCATACCTGATGCTGAGCTGCCTCCTGAAAACTAGAGGGTTCCCAGCCTGGGCTACCAAGGCTTGGTACCTTTCAGGTTGCCTGTGCTGCCTCTTCTCATTCCTAGGGGCTCCGACAAACTCCTCTGTGTCCCTTAGAATTTGTCGTAGTTCCCTGCTCATCCTACCACTGGTAGTGAGTGGATCTACCTGCTCTCCTTCCTGTAACTCCTTTGGAGATGCATCCCTTGGATCCCTATGCCTTGCAGAGGCACTCATATTACCCTTCGCAGGTAGTTGCGGTTAGACCAACGGATCCTCCTCACACTGCGTAGTAGAAGGCATCTCTCGGGATTTCTTGAAGGCCCTTTCCTCCATGAACTTCATGTTGAGATTTTTGAGTGTTGAAGTAGCATTGGATGTGCTCTAGATCCCAAACTTTGTGGAGGGACTAGAGTACATGAGATCTCCAAGACCTAGAAGGGATTTGAGAAATTCCATCCTTTTTAAGAGATATTTAATTAATTAATCATTTTAATTAAGGACCCAAAGTCTAACTTAGGAAAATTAAAAGATTAAAGCTAATTAAATTAAACATGTGATGAAAATGACTTAAGTCACACGAAACAAGCTTTCTTTTAATCTTAGTCGTCGATTCAAGATTAGATTACGACCATTGGTTTCCCAACGAGAAAAGTATAAAGGAAAGGCTTGGGGTCAATTGGAGAACACACACAGTGGCAGAGCACTGAGACTAAGCTGGAATTCTAGGGCATGGTTTGCTAAGAATTTCCAAAAGGGTTTCAGCTGTAGCGAGGGGTAGTATTGGTGGAAGGGATGATCTGATCCTGGGCCAAGAGTGTTGTTGTTGCACAAATTGTCATGGCACCGCGACAACGGCTCAGATTGGGGGCTGTCACCTCTATCCCCAACCTCTCTCTTTAAGCTGTCTCCTTGCAGGCTAAGGGAAGTAGACCCTATTAGAAATGAAGGATAAATCCAGGAGACACAGCTAAAACATCAAATACTTGATAAAATTAACAAGATTTCACAGATCTAGATTAGATTTCACGTTTGACGATCAGTGCTTTATGGAGTCGAACGAGATCCCGTTATGCAATTATAAACAAGCGAGTAACGATTAACTGTTTCTTATTTAAAACATGACTGATCACAATGATATATAATTGAAAAACACCACAACCATGCATTAAAATATCTTAAACCCACAGTGATATTATCACAAGATGAAAATGCCCGAGATTTGCAATATTTCCAGATTTATGATGCTTTAATTAAATTTGATCCAGAAAATGTTTCTATAGTCAAATCTTTAGATAAAAATTTCAAATGCACATTTGACTATGGAAAATTTTGAAATTTTTTTTATATTTTTGTATTTTCTAAATTTTTTTAGGATTTTTGGAATTTTTTATTTTTTTATTATTTTATTTTTAAAACAAATCAAAATTCTAAATTTAAACAAAAGTTCCAATCTAAAATCTAAAACTAAACAAATTAATACAAATTAAAACTAACACCAACCAAACTAAATTAAAAAAAAAAACTAACGCTATCAAATAAAATCTAAACTAAATTGAAAATAAATAAAATCGAACTAAAAAAAATAAATGAAATCTAAAGTTTAAACTAAATTAGAAACTAAAAACAAAATCGACAAAATTTAAAATCTAACTCCTAAACCACGCTAAAGTTAAAACAAACTAAATTTAAAAAAAAAAAAAATTGAAACTAAAACTAAAACATAAATCGAATTAAAATATAGACATCCTAATCTAACGCTATCCCAAAAAAATGAATCGACTTAAACCCTTCCATCCAAAAATGACACCGATCATGTGTGCGTGCGTTTGTCGTATGGCAGGTTGACGGACAGAGAAAAGATGTGAGGAAGCTGACGACTTTGATGTTGTGAAGATTTGACGCGGACAGAGTTCGATTTTTCTTTGTTTGCGTTTGCTGCTTTATTGGTTTGCAGGCCAGTGGAGTCGACGGCTCGAATGGAGGTAGCCACGAGAATGATGCTGACGGCAGAGAGAGAACGCAGGTCGAAAACCACACTCCCTATTTTTTATATGCGTTTTGCAGGAGCAGACGGACGACAAGGGCAATGGAGTCAAATGAGGGCAGGTCGAATAGGGAAAACGATGGCAAAGGCAGGACGTCTAAGAAGGAAAGCAATTGCAGATGGATGGTGGACGGTTTTGAAGGAGGGTCGACCTGCAAAACGGTGAATGGAGAAGCTAGGGCAGCGTTTTCAATGATAAACCCAGTACCTCCAACTCCACAAATTTAAAATTTCTTTTCAAAACTCAGATTTCAAAAATTTCTTCATTTATGCCCAGATCTCATGCTTCTTAAAAAATAACGCCCAGATTTGCCCACAGTGGGGTTTCTGAGGCCAGATCTGGCCTTTGGAGGCTAGATTTGCCTTAGATCTAAAAAAAAAATTCCGATTTAACCTGTAACCTGCAACAATCAGTCAGATTTGAAGACACACGTCAAGAAACATTAAACCCTTACAGAAAAATTACAAATTTACAACTAGTTTACAAGTTTAAAACCCTCAAGGTCAGATTTAAAATCCATTTTAGCACAATTTTCAGAGATTTAAAGTTTTAGTGAGAGGCACAAGCCTTCGAAACCCTGCAAAATCACGAATATCGTAAGATAGACCCGGAATTTAACAAATAAAGAGCTTATCAGATTTATGTTTATTGGGAGTCGGCTGGTCCAATCGAAGACTTCCCCAGACGCCCAATCTTAAAAAAAAATTTCCCTGCACACTTAGATCTGAATCTTAGATCGATAGAGATTTAAGAAAACAACATGAGACCTTTGCAAAAAAAATCAGAATGTTATTTTATAAACCCAGAAAACTGCATAAGATACCTATATGCATATTAATCCATGAAGGCCATCAACCATAAAATGCAAGAAACCAAGTAGCAGAGTTTAGAGACAATTCACCACATAGATCTGAGAAGGAACATCCAGATTTGTAACCCCAAAGTCTTTATGCTTTATTCCTCAAAAAGTTTACAAGAGCTTCTAAGAGCAAGTGCACGATCCTGAGATCGGATGATTCAAGAATGAGAAAGACCTCTAAATTTATAGGACAAAATCTCTAATGGCTAGTTTGGATGATCCTCGTCAAAATAATCTCAACCGTCCAAAAGATTTAATTATCTTTTAATCCGGAGCGTTGAAATTAAAATTTTGGGGAAAAAACGAATTTGTCATTTAATTCAATTTTAATTAACTCAAAAATATTATTTTTGAGTTAATTACCCCAAAATTTTGACCTTGACTTAACCACCAAGGCCCAAGGGTCCAATATTTCTTAAAATTCTCAATATTCCCTTGGCCTGGGGTTATCAAAATCATTTTCCAAGGACCCACAAATTTTGCCTTTAAAGATTTAATCCTAATTTAGGACCCTAAATTAATTAAATTTCTGGTTTAAGATTTTATTAATTAATTGACCAGAAAATTTAATTAATTGACTAAGAGGGGATTATAATTATTTTTCCAACCCTCTTTTACATGAGATAATACATTTACATACATGAAGGGGGAAAACCCATTCGTATAGACCCTCCAATAAATACCCAATTCCGCGACTCAAAATATGATCTAGTAGACCAAGTAGTTCAAACTACTTTTACAAGGACTCAATAGAACACTAGGACTCACTTAGTATGTTGATGATAAAATCCACCCTAGCTTTGGGGTGAGGCTGGAGGGAAAAACTCTGCCGATCACTTTCGTGAATCAGTGAGACAAAAAACCTCTTAGGATAGAGATCATCAACAACATACTAGGCTTACCTAGGTTGTTACATACATTAACGGTCTTACTTAGATCATTTACATCATTACATGCAGAATGGGTTTACATCATTTATAAAAAACTGTCGATTGGCGATGAAATATGGATGACACGAGCCTCGAACATGTTAAGTCCCATTTGAAAAAATGGGGTGTACTGCTATGGGGTCATTGACAAAGTGTGGTCAACAAGTGCAACAAGAGGTACAGAAGCAGTAGACTGAGCAGCAGTTATGCAACAGCTGCGCAACGCAGAGGCTACGCAGGCCCAAAAAGGGCAGAGCAAAGGCAGCAGGAGGCTAGTAGAGCTGGCGCAAGGGCAACGTAACCCAGTTTGGGGTGATGCAGGCCCTTCCTGAGCAACATAGGGGCTGACACAGGCTAGTAGAGCTGACGCAGAGGGCTTCAAAGCAACGTTGGGGTTTCTGAAGATTGAAAAGGGCTAAGTTCTGTAAATCTCGTTTGAGGGTGTGAATCAGTCAGTTTTTCGGTCTCCAAAACATAGGCATTGCCGCAGATTATTTATTTCTCTGTCGGGTTAACAGTTTGGTGCCCAGATTTGTTGTACTTAGAATATACTTAATAATAAAAACCCTCCAGCGACCAAAAGGCCGGTTTTCCCACATTGGGTTTTTCCGGGGATAGTTGTCCAGAAAATCTTGTGTGTCACTTTGTCATTGTGCATGTATTCAGTTTAGATCTGTATCTGTGTAGACTGTTAATGTGTTTACTTCGATGTTAATGTTGAATATTTCAGATTAATAACTTGTCTAAGTAGGAGAAGTAAATCAAGATTTAACAATAGGGTTTCTGCACAAGTAATATTCATAAATTTTCACACTTCACATCATGCCGCACTACAATCTTCCTGCTCTCAAGAATATAAATGCGGTAAGCCTTTTCATTCTCGCTATATCCCACCAAATATCCCTTTTCCATAGTCTTATCCAGTTTCTTCCTCTTCTTTTCGGGCACATGGCAGTATGCCGCACTACCAAAGATCCTAAAGTGGCTCACCTCTGGCTTCCTGCCAGTGAAGACACTTTCTGGAGTGATCTTACCCAATGCACTGTGAGGAATCCTGTTTTGTACATAAACTACTATATTACAAGCTTCAACCCACATAAATTTGGGCATGTCTTGATCATACAACATTGCCCTTGCAGCCTTGACAATAGTTCTATTCTTTCTCTCTACAATTCCATTCTGCTTCGGATTATACGGAGCAGTCCACTCTCTTCTGATGCCTTCCCTTGTGCAAAAATATGTTTAGTCTTTATCGATGTATTCTCCACCATTGTCTGATTGCAATGTCTTTATCCGCTTTCTTGTTAGATTCTCTACTGGAGCTTTAAACTCCTTGAATCAATCGAAGACTTCGTCCTTGGTCTTCAAAAAGTAGATCCAAGTCTTCTTGGAATGGTCAACAATAAAGGTGATGAAATATTCGACACCACTAAGAGCTCTAGTGGACATTGGTCCGCAGATGTCCGAGTGTATTATGCCCAACACACTCTTAGCCCTATTGTTGCTTCTATGGTACGCTGCCTTGGCATACTTCCCCAATATGCACCCTCTTCAGACATCGTCTCGCTTGGTGCTTAGTTTTGGAACCTCCGTGACAGTCTTCTTGAGAATTCTTACCGCGCCATGGTGTAAGTGCCCCATTCTCCTATGCCATGGTTCATTCAAATCCTTCTCATCAGTGTTACCTATTAGCACCATTGGGGATTCGGGTTGTAACTTGTAGAGTTTATTGCTCCTGACTCCAATTTGTGCCTTCTTCTTCCAACTTGGGTTTTTGACGTATACTCTTTTACCAATGAAGTAAACGTCATAACTTTTGTTTTGAAGCTGTGACACATAGAGTAAGTTCATCCCTAAACCAGGTTCATGACACACATTGGTGGCCCGAAGCTTATTGCCAACTTTTGTTTGAAACACTATGGTACCTCTTCCAGCAGGGGTACATTTCACCTAATTGCCCATGTTTATTTAAAATTCATCTGCTCTTCTTGGTAGCTTAAGAGACAATCTCGCACTCTCGTCATGTGAGCAAAAGCCCCACTGTCAATATACCAGATTTTAGGAGAAGCAGAGCTTGACACATAAGCAAATTCTTCTTCCAATATGGATGCCAGAACAAAAACTTTGTGATGCATCTGCTCTTTCATGCTTTCCCTTTTCTTTGGAGAACTGCATGAACCCTTCCGAGTTGCTGCTGCAGCAACGTCTGATCTTCATTCCATCATCGGTTCTTTGCTCCTGTTACTCATTTTTGCTCTGGTACCATGTGAAAATTTCAATTCTGAAAAATACTTCTATAGTGATACATTGATTTCTCCTACTTATTATTTACAATAAGTTATTTACAGAAATCTTCTTGAAAATTTCGAAATAAATACTACTGCAGCTATCACTCAAGTATATGCAAAGAACATAACAGTAAGAAATAGTAGCATAAGAGTCAATCACATAGACACAATTATTTTTGGAGGGTTTATATATTATTCTTCAGCAATGAAATTCTTTACAAGGAAAAGACTGGTAGACTTGTTTGGAAAACACCTAAGATAAATTCTCACAAAGCCTTTGGAGAATTTCCAACACCTGGGAGACTCACAGCTCCTCTCTGCATCCCTCTACGTGTCTCTTTGTGTAGAGACTGCATCACCCTGCGTGAGCTCTCTGCGTTGTTGCTCTGTGTTGCCTTCTTCGGCCTTCCGCGTCCTTCTTTCCTCAACCCTTGTCATTGTTGATGCCCTCTACTTCCTCTGCCTTGGAACTCTCCCTCTGAAATCGAATTCTATTCCTTCATAATCGACTTCCTTCGGGTTATTGAGTGTATGCCCAACTTACTCTCCAAATGACCCTCAAACCTTCTTTTAAAATCTTCTTATTGATGAATCAACGACCCAGATTAAAAGTTTAATCAATGGCTAAGATTAAAACTTGACTTGATCTTCGTTCTCTAGAAGATTCACACTTTGATTTATTAATACCCATTAATTATTTAATTTCTCAAAGTTTAGACTTAGGGTCTCCATTAAAATAATTAATTATTTTAATAAAACATGAACCGAGTGGAATTTCTACAAACGGTTTCTGGGTTCTTTGGAATACTGATGTGCAAGCCTCCTTACAAATTTTGAGACTTGGAACACTTTCCAATGCTATAAAAATCAACAGGGATTAGATCTTGTCCGTTCACTGCTCAACGAGAGATTATAAGAGGAAGTCGATGGGCATCTCGGAGACAACAATTCAATTAAGGGCGTAGTTATAGTGTGGCATGTTGATTTCTGGTAGCATCGGATGTGCTCTAAGTCTCAATTTTTGTAGGGAGGCTTAGACACATGTATTCCAATATACCCAAAAAGCGTTTTGGAAAATTCCACCTGGATGGGGTTTTCTTTAAATAATTAATTATTTTTAATGGGAGCCTAAGTCTAAATTTAGGAAATTAAATAATTAAAGTATATTAATAGAACTAGGTGTGAATCTTCTAGAAATAGACGAAGACCAAGTCAAGTTAATCTTAGCCCTTGATTATGTTTTAATCCGAGCCATTGATTTCTTAACGAGAAGATTATAAGGACTTCGATAAGCATTTGGAAAATACATCGAGAGAAAGTCTAGAGATCGATTTCTCAAGTGAGCAACACAGAGTAGTCAGAGAGATCATCAAGTTGATTCTTGCAATGAGTGGCAGAGATAGTTCCAGTTGGAGATTTTTCCTGACCCGGGAATACATCACAGAGAAGGAAGTGAAGAGGACGCAGAAGAGACAACGTAAGGGCTATGTTGGGCAGCACAGAGCCACGCAGAGGCAACGCTGAGCCTGTAATGTCCTATGTAATTATACAAATTTTAATTTTACATCATCTATACACTGTTGATATAAAAGTATTCATTTTAATATAAATATCATAATTAAGATATTTTAAGTTATAAATATTTAATTAACATAATTAATGAGTTATATGTATATGATATAATTTAAATTATGTTTAAATAAAAAAATGATTAAATTAAATTAATAAACTATTCTAAATATAGCAAACTTTTGCGATAGATAATCTATATATTAAAGGTCCATGTAGTAGCAAATGGTGACGAAGTAATAAGAAGGAAGGCAGTGACCGCCTACCTTAACAAACATATACTTGCACTCGTAATGGAGGAGGGGGAGTTTTACTTTACACAGAAGGAGAGGATTGTAGACTGGAGGAAAAGAATTGATTGTTCAAACTTGTTCTTGGATGAGGTCTCCACTGTTCTTGGAATTTTGGGCACGAGGACCAGAAGAGATATATTTTGGATCTAAGGATTGTACTGGAAAATCCTAGATTGGCTGGGAGGCAAAGATTAGTTTGGTAACCAAGTTGGTTGCATCATCGCGGGAAGAGCCACAACCCAACACATCTCAAATTCATCACATAGGTATTCTTCTGTGATTTAATTTTCTTTCTGTCTGCTGCAAATTTCATATTAAGTTTTTAAAATTACGAATTTTACTTCAATCTGCAATAAAACAACTTTATGGTTAAAATTGCCCGGTTTAGAGCACTACAGAGCCTCTGAAGAGATCCACAATTTTTGCTGAGGATCAGTCAGATCCAGTGTCGGAGAGCCAGGGTGTGAGATCAGAGGGCCAGAAGATCAACATCTAGCCAACAGAAAGATCAACCGAAGGGAGTGACGTAGTCCCCATCCAAAGTGACACAGATCTGCGAAGAGGCAGCGTGGGGCTTATCAGTTTAGGGTTGGGTCAGTGTCGAATCTCCAGTGTTAGTGTGAGGTCATTTTCTCACTAATTCTGTCAATTATTTTCTCTGTATGGACGGTCAGTAAGGCATCCTAGATTGTATTCAGAACAACTTCTTAATAATACAAACCAAGGTTGCAGGGAAGCTTCTCCCCCCCCCCCGGATCCCGCACTCAGAACGCGCTCTGTTCGGTAGCTCTTTGGGACCGTTCGGGAGCGCGCTCCCGAAAACGCAAACGCTTCCTGAGGGGAGCGTTTTCGGGAGTGCACTTGCTCGAAAAAACCCTCATGCTGGAGCTGCTCAGAACGAACGCTCCCAGCGCTCAGAATGACCCATACCTAAGTGATGAATATTATAATCGTTAAAATTATATGTGGATGATCCAATAAAATAATAATATAAATTAATTAAAGAAAATTAATTAATTTATAAACCAACATAAAGTCATTACACCCATTTCTAACTTATAAATAAAAACATTTAAATTGAACCAAATTAATTAAGTATTAAACAAACATAATACAAATTAAGCTTCCATAAAGTCATCTCCTCTACGTAAGTAGATGAGGACTCAACGAAGATATTTAATACACTTAATCCCAAAAACTTATCTCAAACATTAAATATACCCTTAAATGAAGATAAGGTCGCCTTAAATGGTGGCAGACCCTCATAAATATGAAAAAGATCTTCGGGAGTGAAAGGCGGTGGGGAGATGGGTATAAGGAGGAGGATGTGAAGGAGTAAGGGGACGGTGGGGGAGAAGAAAATTTCGACATTCTGGCTAACAAGGGATTGAAGGATACGCACAGTTCTAAGAGGAGAGTTTCACTGTTCTGGGATTCTGGGCACGGGGGCAGAAGATCACTCTTCTGGGTCTAGGATTGCTCCTAGATCGGCTGGGAGGATTGTTGTTTGGGTAATCTGTCCTGTTCATCAACAGCAACTTGGGAGGAGAACTATCATCACAGCCCTCAAAATCATCAGCAGCGTTCCAGGTAACTTTTAAGTATAGATTTGTTTCCCCATTTAATTTTACTGCAAATGTTCATTGAAATACAACACTGCCGAATATCTTTTCTCTGCAATTAAATTAAATCTGTGTGTTTGGAACCTTAATTCTGTGTATGTGTGTCTTTTATTGGGTATTTTAGATATCTCCAAGAAGGTAGATTACATGCTCAATGATACATTGGAAGAACTAAAAGAATATCTACATTCATAAAAATAATGCCAAAAGCTCAACCCAGCAGTACATACGTCATTAAATTGACTTAGAATTACGCACAACCCTTCTGGATTTAGACCGTAAAACAGCCTTTTTCCCTCTGTCTTTAACCAGCACTATTCTCAGTCAATGAGTTCACCATCTCAGTCCATGATTGTGTTATGGGATCTTACATTTGGTATCAGAGGCTGATTCAAACCCTCTTACGACCTTATAGGCTCATGGAAAACTTATTTAGGCTGCTGCTGGTACAAACCAGTCTCTGGTTGTCCCAAGTTTAAAGGCTGTACTGCATTGCCTGGTCACAAATATCATCCAACAATATCTGCCTCTAGTTCCCTGCCATCCTTCAGCTTTACCATCTTAACCTGCAGAAAGAATCCTTTTTGAGTCCTGCAAGAAACTCTTATAGCCACTTTGGATCCAAGAGGACTCTAAATGACAGGTTATTGCCAATGAAAATTAATTGTCTATAAACTCAACAGTGATCATTATGCACCCAGAAGCAGATTAATTAATGCTGGATAGGCTGGAATATACACCCTTTATTAGTCTGCAGCTTTGTGCATAATTGTTGCCTAAACTCCATATCGTTGCTGTTAATACTTACCAGACATACAGAAAGATTAATTACAATTTTCATTGCCAACTACCGATTAGCCCTTTAAAGCTAGAACATTAACACTTGATATCATTGGTTATACACATATAGACAGAGATGGGAGCTATAAATGAAGAGAAACAATTTAATGAACCTCTTACATTTCCATGCTCATCCGTGCTGAATCTTGCTAAATAGTTCATATCAAATGCAAGAGAAAGTAAAAGACATTCCAAGATAGCATACTAGAAAACTGTTGCCTACTGAGAACCCAAAAGACGGCTCTAGATGTAACTAATTGTGTCTTAGGAAAGCTGCTGATGAGATCCTTTAACAAGCCAAAATTCAACATAATAACATAGATTATATTATAATATAGTCTCAATTTATAGAACCATCACAGTTATGTCCATTTTGAATAAACCGTAGAAAATGGCGTTCAAGGAAACTTACTGAACCCTGGCTCAGGGCACACCATTTTAACTTTATACTTGTTGATTTTTAAGACTGCAGCAAGTTCAAGGCCAATATATCCTCCACCAACAACCACAGCTGTGCCTTCCGGTTTTGACTGTGACTGTTTTGACTTGATAACCTGTTAATAAAATGGCAAAACTGAGAACAAATATTTTACAGCAAAAAAACACTTGTGAAATCATTCTTAGGCTCCTCTTCTCCCACAGATAGACTGTTATCCATACCTCTAGAATATTCCGATTCAGAACATATTGATAAACTTATTCTTTTCTGAAATTGTCCAGAGGTATTCTCAGTTGAGTTCATGCGAACCTTTGCTTCATCCGAATCTTTAGGAAAAATATTTTCGTTGCTAACTTGACCAGAGGTATCATCAGCCGAATCCATGGCCGTTGGTTTTGAAACTATCTATATTAAGCTTGGTTCTCTGATTAAATGAGAAAACGCCTATCTATAAACATGGGTTTGTATCCGCGGCCATGAAGAACCATGACCGTGGCAGTTAAAATAGAATAAAACGATGCGCTGTAGTGTTAATAAAACTGGAAAGATTGCCATGTGCCTCGGTTACCAGTTACGGTTGTCATTGGCTCGAACCGCCAATGTGTCATCCGCCAACGTGTCATCCGAAGGAGAGTCCACCATAGTCGAAAACAAAATTTAACCATTAGAGACATCGGCATAAATTATATTGTAAATGATTTTAAATTCTGTACTATAGAGACATCGGCATAAATTATATTGTAAATGATTTTAAATTCTGTACTAGAGAGAAAAGGGATCTTAATCGAAAATATATAATCTAAAAATTTAAAGTTCATATATAATCGAAAAATTTAAAATTCATAGTTTATATAAATATTTTATGTGGCATATGGTAGGTAATCGACTGGATATGGCTCGGAACTTTAAATGAAAGATTTAATACGATATATATATCGTAATGTCATTTTAAACTGCCGCTTATTTTAAATTTTGCTGCACAAACTGGAGCACATTAATAAAATTACCATATATATATATGTACTGCGTTTCAATCGAAATGTAAATAAAGTTTGTCATTTATATATATATATATATATATATATATATATGTAATACGTTCCAATTGAAATTTAAATAAAGTTGTCATCGATATGGTATATATATATGATGCGTTCAAATTTGAAATTTAAACCAAGTTTGTAATCTATATGGTATGTACATATATATGATGCGTTTTAAATTGAAATTTAAATAAAGTTTGTAATGTATATGATATATGTATATATCTATTAATGCGTTTAAATTGAAATTTAAAAATAAGGTTCGTAATTTATATGGTATGTGTATATATATGATGCATTTTAAATTTAAATTTAAATAAAGTTTGTAATGTATATGATATATGTATATATCTATTAATGCGTTTAAATTGAAATTTAAAAATAAGGTTCGTAATTTATATGGTATATGTATATACATATATATAGTCAATAGTCATTGTTATGTGAAAAAAAAGAAGAAGAAGAAGAAGAAGAAGAAGAAGAGGAGGTAAAGTGTAAATTAAATTTAATATGTTAAAGATCGGGATTTATATATAGGGTTATACATGGTAAATGGTGGATACGTTCAATTATATAACATATCATCAGACAAAGAGCAAATGATAGCATCGTGTGCTCTGATCACATGTGCATTGTGATGCATTAATACTATAGTTAAGTTATGAAAATAGTTTAAATTACCTAACCAGATGATTCACGTTAAGTCGGGATTAAATAGGTCTTAAACCTTGCATTTCACTCTAGATTTAGTAAGCATACATTACCCTGCATAGGACAAGGAGGTCGCGTTGCCACCCTCCTTGACCTCGGTACCAGTAAGACCTGCCTGCAGGTAAAATAGCAAAAGAACTATACCCGTATGCCAGCTTTAATCTTGCGAAAATTATATTTTGTCAGTCTAAAAAAAATTTTTTATCCACTCCTCATGAATTTATTATGCATTTCAGAAAAATTTCCATGTTGAACACGTACCAAAGGCGGCAACGCCAGCGAAATGCAGCGCCGCCACCTCCACCTTCACCATCGCCTTCACCACCATCAAGATCGCCGTCAGCACCTATTGCTCCGCCTGATCTCACTACTGTGATGAGCTCATTAGAGGCCATTATGGAAACCTTGAAAGGGTCGCAGTCGACCAGGAACAAGGAGGAGCGACGTCAGTCAGAGGAAAGGCACTCAGAAAGGCCGAGGGATTTTGATGACAAACCCCACAGGGAAGATATCTCACGGGAACTGCAAAAGATTAAACTCTCGGAATTCTCTGGAGGACGAGGTGGAGAGCATGTCGAAGCATGGTTGGAAGGGATGATCCGATGCTTTGCATTAAGAGAATATTCTTCAACTTCTAAAACGAAGATCGCTGTATTCCAACTCAGAGGGAATGCTCTGATTTGGTGGGGGAATATGGAAAAACAGCTACATCTGACATCGGATACCGTTCCTTGGGAATTGTTTATGGACCGATTCCGTGCGAAATACTTGCCACCTTTCTTTCAAGAGCAGCAAGCTGGAGCCTTCCATACTCTAACCCAAGGGAGTAAAACCGTGGAAGAATACGAGACAAAGTTCATGGAACTTGTGAAGTATGTCCCTTATCTAGACACGGATGAATGCCAAGCCGAGCGTTTCATATTTGGGTTAAATCCTCGGATCAGAGCCATGGTAAGAATGTGGAAGCCACCGACCGTGGCAGAAGCAGTGGAATGTGCTCGTTATGCAGAGGAACATCTGGGGATAAAAAGGGATTTCAGGCCAGCTGAATCAATACCGCAGGCATTTACAGGAAAGACTCCCCGAAATTTCTTCCGAGGAAATAACTCGAGACCACCTCCTTATGGTAACAGATTTACCCCAAGAGGAGCGGGGGCAGCAGCTCCCAGGACCATAAACGCAATAGCTTCCGGGTCTTCAAACAACAGTGCGTGGAGGTCTCGGGGAACTGGTAATCGAGGAAGAAATGGGAGAGGAAGCAGCACCAGGGGACAGAGTTCTTGGTCGGGGGTTTCTCAGTCAAACGAAAGAGGACTAACCCGAGTGGACTGTTGGGGATGTGGAGGACCACATTTTCGACGGGATTGTCCGGAGAACTCGCGGCAAGCCGGAAAAGAACCAGAGAACTCGCGGCGGACAGGGAAAGAACCGTCATCAGATGCTCAAAGCAATCACAGGATCCATGCTGTCGTCAACAACAACCAAGCAGCACATCAATCAACGGTAGTGGAATCTTCAGGTACAATCAATGGAATAAAACTCAAAATCTTATTTGACACTGGAGCTACTGATAGTTTTATCTCATCTTTTGCATTGAACAAATGTGGGTTGGCAGCCTGCAAACAAGACGATTTTAGACAGGTAGAAATGGCTTCAGGAGACCTTCAATCGGTAGAATTATGTGTGGAAGATTGCAAAGTTGATCTAGGAGTCTGTTTGACCAAACTAAAAGTATATGTCACAGCCCTAGGTACTTACGACCTGGTGATAGGAATGGATTGGTTAGAATCTCATCGAGCATGGGTAGATTGTTCCGGAAAAACAATACTTTGCGTAAATGATATGGGTGAGACAATCCAAATTCAAGGTATTAAGAGAAAGGTATCCTTGCGTTTCATCTCAGCCATGCAGATGAAGCGGTGCTTGAGGAAGGGTTGTCAAGTATATGTCGTTCAAATGGTGAGCAAAGAAAAAGGGCCTTCCTTAGATCAATATCCGATTCTAGCAGAATTTCCGGATGTTTTTCCAAAGGAACTACCTGGACTACCTCCTAGGAGAGAGCTAGACCTCGCCATTGAATTAAAACCTGGTACGGAACCTATTTCTAAGGCTCCTTACCGAATGACTGCTCCAGAACTTCAGGAGCTGCAAATACAGCTAAAAGAACTGCTAGATGTAGGGCACATTCGACCCAGTGTTTCACCATGGGGTGCTCCGGTAATCTTCGTCAAAAAGAAAGATGGTTCATTACGACTATGTGTGGACTATCGAGATTTGAACCGGGCCACAGTAAAGAATAGGTATCCGATGCCTCGCATTGACGACCTTTTTGATCAAATGAAAGGTGCTACGGTATTTTCAAAGATCGATCTGCGATCAGGGTATCATCAACTCAGGATAAGCGAGAGTGATGTTTCTAAGACTGCATTCCGAACTCGTTTCGGGCATTATGAATTCATTGTGGTACCATTTGGGTTGACCAATGCACCTGCAGTCTTCATGAACCTTATGAATAGCGTTCTCCGCAAATATCTTGACAGATTTGTACAAATTTTCCTGGACGATATTCTCATTTACTCTAAGAATGAGAAAGAGCATGAAGAGCATCTTCGGATAGTGTTATCTTGTCTCAGAGAGCACAAGTTATATGGAAAATTATCCAAATGCGCTTTCTTTCAGAAGGAAATTCATTACTTAGGTCATATCATATCTGGCGAAGGAATCTCCGTAGATCCTGAAAAAGTAAATACAATCAGGGAGTGGCCGATACCTAAAAATGCACATGAAGTGCGTAGTTTTATGGGTTTAGCAGGTTACTACCGAAGGTTTGTGGAGGGATTCTCCAAAATTGCAAAGCCAATCACAAACCTTCAGCGCAAGGGTGTTAAGTATGAATGGGCTGAGGAATGTGATAAAGCTTTTTCCGAGCTTAAGCGATTATTGACTAGTGCACCGATTTTGCGAGTGCCGGATATGGATAAAGATTTTACTGTATGTACCGACGCATCTAAGCAAGGGTTAGGTGCAGTTTTAATGCAGGAAGGAGGCGTAATAGCATACGCTTCGAGGAAATTGAAAACACATGAAGAACTTTATGCTACGCATGATTTGGAGTTAGCCGCGGTGGTCTTAGCTTTAAAGATGTGGAGACATTACTTGGTGGGGAGAAACTTTGTGCTTAAAAGTGACCACCAAAGTTTGCAGTATTTATTCACCCAGAGAGACTTGAATGCAAGATAAAGACGATGGAGTGAACTCCTAAGCGAATATGATTTTGCAATTTCATATATCAAAGGGAAGGAGAATGTGGTAGCAGATGCCTTAAGTAGAAGACCCCAAATATTCTCCCTCGTACCTATCAAGGTGAACTTGAGAAATCAAGTGCTTGAACATCTTGTAAGAGATAGTTGGTACTTAAAAGTAAGGTCGGGACTCGAAAGCAACCGTTCGAAGGAACCTAAGTTCGAAGGGTATGATTTAGAAGAGGACGGAATTCTACGATTTCACGGAAGGATGTATATACCAGACAGTGGAGATCTCCGAAACACCATCTTGAAGGAAGCACACCGAGCAGTATATTGTGCACATCCCGGGGTAAAGAAGATGTATGCTGACACCAAGAGACTCTTCTTCTGGTCAGGCATGAAAAACGACATTGTCAAATTTGTCGCTAGGTGCTTGGAATGTCAGCAGGTAAAAGTTGATCATCGCCACCCAGCAGGTCTCTTACAACCTCATGACGTCCCTATGACCAAATGGGAGATAATTTCTATGGATTTTATCGTTGGGCTGCCTCTTACGCAACAAAAGCATAATGCCATTCTGGTTGTAGTGGATAGATTAACAAAAAGCGCCCATTTCATCCCAGTAAGAGATACTTATGAAGTAGCTGATGTAGCTAGGGTATTCATAAATGAAATCATCAGATTTCATGGAGTACCCAAGAAAATTATATCCGATCGAGACCCTCGATTTACATCAAGGTTCTGGAATTGTATGCAGTCAGCCTTGGGAACTCAGTTAAATTTAAGTACTGCCTATCATCCTGAGACTGATGGACAGACAGAAAGGGTAAATCAAGTGCTCGAGGATATGCTAAGGATGTATGTTATGGACCAACAGTCACGTTGGGAAAAGTACTTACCCTTGGTGGAATTTGCTTACAACAATAGCTACCATAGTTCGATTGGGATGCCGCCATTTGAAGCATTATACGGAAGACCTTGCAGAACGCCGTTAAATTGGGACAGGTTAGAAGATCGAATAATCGTCGGACCAGACTTGATCCAAGAGATGGAGGATCAGGTAAAACTGATTAGACAACGGTTAAAAGAGGCTCAGGATAGACAGAAAAGTTATGCAGACACTCACAGGACAGATAGAAGTTATGTGGTAGGAGATCAGGTTTTCATTCGCATCAGACCAAATAAGAGTACCATTCGGTTTGGGAAGGGGACAAAATTATCCCCCCGGTTTATTGGACCGTTTGAAGTCCTGGAAAAAGTTGGACCAGTCGCTTATCGTCTTGCACTGCCACCCCACCTGCACAAAATTCATAATGTATTTCATGTATCTGCCTTACGACATTATATTGTTGATAAATCTCATGACCTTCAATGGAAGGAATTGCAGGTATCGGACGAGGGAACCCTGACGGTCGAACCGTTACGTATTCTGGAACGTAGGGTTCGACAGCTCAGGAACCGCCGGATAGACCAAGTGAAAGTCCAGTGGGACAAGTATAGCCCTGGATCAGCAACTTGGGAGGATGCTGAGACTTTTTGCCAGAATTACCACAACTTATGCTAAATTTTGAGAACTGAAAACTTTTATGTATATAACTGCTCTATTTTGATACTTGACATTTTGAAACACTATGTAAAGATGCGTTTTTACCTTTCTGGTACATGGATACCCATAAGTCTAGAATGCTACTTCACTCTACTGATACAGGATATATGCTGTTTGTTTAAGATTCACTGGTGCATGGACACCGATATGCAATATGTCATTTAAATTAACATTTGCAAGAATATGAAAAATGAAATATATTGATATATAAATTGACAGGGGTAAAGCAATGCATCATAAATAGAACATGTGTGAACTAAACAGAAGCAGTGTCTGAAATGAGAAATTTTATGGGACATACTGATACCTATGTGAACAAATTTTCTTTTTATAAGATTTTGGATTAATATCATAGATATCAAAATATTTTGAATATGTAAAGGTTATTATATGGGTAACAATTGGTTATGAAAAATATAGATGCATATGCTGTAATATGTGTACAAGTGTTTACATTGCAGATTGTGTACCAGTGATTGCTTCGCAGAACACAGATTACCGAAACAATAGACGTGATGACAGAATCCCGAAAACGTTGAGACTCCATGTGATTCCATGATAGGGTGTGGACCCTGGTTCTACTGGGAGGGGTGGAAGTGTTGCCACTGTTTATCCTCCAATACCTGGAGTCATGGGAGGACTGTGCGAGTCACGCTCCCCTAGACGTGTGATGATGACTGCCGGATGCCTACAAGCATATCAGGTCGATATAATTAACGCTGATATCCTTAAGGTCTATGAATGGATCAGTAAAACTGATGCCAGGTCATATTCCTGTAGAGGACGGATAGGAAGGAAATGGAAGAGATTAGGAAGGACATGGTGGTTATAGAATAGTCTGCAGAGGCGGTTGAGATGTGAAGTAACAAATAAATATCAAAGAAAAAGAAACATGCATATACAAACGAAAATTCAATCTTAAAAATACAAACCTTCTCACTTGTGCCCTAATCTCTAAAAACATAATTATCAATATAAGTATATGAAGCCCTAACTTCGGGACGAAGTTTTCTTAAGGGAGGAAGTATGTAATGACCCATACCTAAGTGATGAATATTATAATCGTTAAAATTATATGTAGATGATCCAATAAAATAATAATATAAATTAATTAAAGAAAATTAATTAATTTATAAACCAACATAAAGTCATTACACCCATTTCTAACTTATAAATAAAAACATTTAAATTAAACCAAATTAATGAAGTATTAAACAAACATAATACAAATTAAGCTTCCATAAAGTCATCTCCTCTACGTAAGTAGATGAGGACTCAACGAAGATATTTAATACACTTAATCCCAAAAACTTATCTCAAACATTAAATATACCCTTAAATGAAGATAAGGTCGCCTTAAATGGTGGCAGACCCTCATAAATATGAAAAAGATCTTCGGGAGTGAAAGGCGGTGGGGAGATGGGTATAAGGAGGAGGATGTGAAGGAGTAAGGGGACGGTGGGGGAGAAGAAAATTTCGACATTCTGGCTAACAAGGGATTGAAGGATACGCACAGTTCTAAGAGGAGAGTTTCACCGTTCTGGGATTCTGGGCACGGGGGCAGAAGATCACTCTTCTGGGTCTAGGATTGCTCCTAGATCGGCTGGGAGGATTGTTGTTTTGGGTAATCTGTTCTGTTCATCAACAACAACTTGCGAGGATTACTATCATCACAGCCCTCAAAATCATCAACAGCGTTCCAGGTAATTCTTTTAAGTACAGATTTGTTTCCCCATTTAAATTTACTGAAAATGTTCATTGAAATACAGCACTGCCGAATATCTTTTCTCTGCAATTAAATTAAATCTGTGTGCTTGGAACCTTAATTCTGTGTATGTGTGTCTTTTATGGGGTATTTTAGATATCTCCAAGAAGGTAGATTACATGCTCAATGATACATTGGAAGAACTAAAAGAATAATAATGCCAAAAGCTCAACCCAAGTTAGTGACATACATCATTAGATCGACTTAGAATTAACACAGACAAATTTTCCTGGATTAGACCGTAAAAAATAACCCTTTTTCCCTCTCGTCTTTAACCAACAATATTCGCTCAATGAGTTCACCATCTCTGCACCCATGATTGTGTTATGGGATCTTACAGTCATTTCCCCCATTAAAAAGGAGCGTTTTTTAAATGTGGGAAGTGGTCGGGGAGTGTTCGCTCCCGAACGCTCTCCGACATAAAAAACGCTCCTTATTGCGTAGAAAAAAACTTGGTGTCAAATTTTGATTTTTTTTTGGGAAGGCGGGAGGGGGTTTGGGTAAATAAAAAGTCCACCCTCCTCATTTAGTTTTTATTGTTTTAGTTGAGAGTGAGAGCAAGAGGAGCAAGAGCTTGAGAGTTGGAGAGCGATTTGGAGAGAAGGAGAGCTTGAGAGTTTGGAGAGCGGAAGTGCCAAGGAGAGAGCAAGTTTGCAAGAGGAGGATTGCAAGAAAGAGGTAGGTCTTCTAATCTAGTTTTTTATTTTCTAGGAATTGTTTTTAAGTTGTTCAAAAATGAAAACTTGATTTTTTTTCTCAATGTTGCATTCTAGTGTGTTGAAAAGTGAAAAATTGCATTGTTTTTTTCCTATGTTGCATTTCCCATTCCCATTTGGCATTCCTTCATTTTTTTTGCAGGCTAGAAACTTGAAACTTGAAACATCATGGCTATATGGCTAGGGATTTTCTTCATGTTGGTTCATTTCTTTGTAATAATTGTTAGTATGAATCTTTCGTCGTAAAAGACCACTTTAGCTACGCATAACAAATAGCCCTAACATCAATTATGGGTGCCAAATATCTTTAAATCTGCAATCAAGTGATCCAAATAATGCTGCACAAATCCAGATCTAAGCATAAAAGACATTAAGCAGATAAAGTAAAATGTGGCTCCATGCATCCAATAGACAAGACAAGAACGATGTATTTGAAAGAATTTTTTATATTATATTGAAAGGGGGCACCTGAGAGGAAAACAAGAAAGGTGTTTTCTGGTTCTCCTCAATGGGATGGGTTCTTGAAACTCCTCAGCACTTCAGATCTAGAATCTCTCTCTCTTGTTGGTGTAGAAAACCCAGACAAACATAGAACTCAATGGGAGCTCACAAGACAAAAATGGAGAAAATGTGACCAAGTGTATAGATCTAGAGTGATCTAATAGGAAACAAAAGGTGACTAATGAATGGGGGAAACCCTTCTATTTATAACAAAATATTAGGGCGATCTAGAACTTGGTGCATGAATAAAATATTATTAATCAAATTCTAGAACCACCCTTTAGGAATATTTTATTATATTTGTTGGAGGGAAAATGATTTTTGACTTGGGTCAATTCCTTTATTTATAAATAATAAATAAATAAATGATTTATTTATTATTTTAAGGGAATGGTGGGAATATAATTAAATAAATAATGATTTATTTAATTATTTATAAATGATTTAGTCAAATTTAACTAGGAATATTATTTAAATAGGATTCAAATAACTTATTCCTAGGAAATAATCAAATAAATAAGGATTTATTTAATTGATTTCCTTGTTTTGGGTTAAATATGACCAGGAAATATAAACAAATATAGATTTGTTTATTATTTCTTTTTGGGGTTTCCTGTTTAGACCATAAACAACTTAATAAAAGCGTTTTACTAAGTTATTTCACATAGTGAAAGCAATTTTACTTAGGGTAAAATTGGTCTTACATGGTGTACTTGGGTTCATCTAATGATAGTAGGTTAGATGACCAAAAAATGGTGTAACAATAATGGTGTTGGAGAGTAGAAGAAAGAGGCCCATTAGAGAAGAGGAGGATGAAGAAGTGGGTTATAGTGGATTTGATGAAAATCCTGAAGAGGAGGAGGAGTACGCCGAGGAGGAAGGGGAGAGTGGAGAACATGAGGCCACAAATACCCCAACTAGACAAGACCAAAGTCAAACACTTTTGTGGCAATATGTTCAGAGGCAGGAAGGAGGGAAAGGTGGTGGAACCACTAAATTTCTTTGCCCACATTGCAATAAAGAATACACAGGTTCATACACCCGTGCCAGAAGGCACCTTTGTGGGAAAATGCCAGGGGATGGAGACAAAAATCTAAGAATCAAAATTTGTGTAAGTGTGCAAGCAACACAGAGAGAAATATAGAAAGAAAGAGGAGGCTTCCCTACAGAGATCTAAAAGATCTAGGGGTTTCATTGATTCTTATACACCATCAGGTCCATCACATCATGGACAAAGAAGTCCATCAACTTCCACCCATGGTAGTGGATATGGAGGCACGCCTGGACCAAACATCTCCTTAAGGCATAGAATCATATCCGATTTCCTTGACGAAGGGTGTAGGAATGATGTGGATTCAAAAATTTTCTGGTTTCTCTATGCATGTGGGGTGTCATTCAATGTTCTTCACTCACCTTATTGGCATGAAATGGTTTCTACCATTAATGATGCCCCCAAAGGATACAGGAGCCCTAGGTATGACAAGGCCAGAACCGTGGGACTTGATCATGAAAAAGCTAAAATAAATAATTCTTTGGCTAGAATGACAAATTCTGGGAATGAGCATGGCGTGTCCATTGTATCTGATGGATGGACCAATGTAAAAGGAAAGCCATTGATAAGTGTTCTTGCTGTGTCTATTAGTGGTGCAATATTCCTTTCAGCATATGATTATTCAGACAAATTCAAGACCGACATTAACATTGCAGAACCATTACTTGCAACAATTGAAAGTATTGGGCCATACAATGTCATCCAAGTCATCACTGATAATGCTACTAACTGTAAGGCCGTGGGAGCAACTATTGAGGATAAATACCCCAACATATTTTGGTCTGGGTGTTTGGTTCACACAATGAACCTTTTGATGCATGATATCATTAAAAACAAACAACCTCAATACAGATGGCTTTCTGATTTGTACAAGAGAGGTAAAAAAATGATAAAATTTATTACAAATCATAGCAATACCCATGGGCTTTTCCGTTCTCACTCAAAATTGGAGTTGTTGAAGATAGCAAAGACTAGATTTGCTAGCTATTACCTCACCTTCAGGCACCTTTTGAAGGTAAGAGAGTCATTGGCAACCATGGTATCAAGCCCACAATGGTAGGTATTAAAGGACAGGGCAGGAACAATAGTTGACAAGCAAGGTTTTGAACAGGTGGAGGAGACCGCCCTTGATCCTTCGTTTTGGGCACGTGTGAGGGAAATTTTGAATTTCACCAAGCCCATTTATCACATGATTCGTTTTTCAGATACAGATAAACCAGTGATTGGGGAGGTTTATGAGTAGATGGATAGCATGTTGGGGCAAATAAAAGATATTGTTGAGGAAAATGATCCCAACTTGTATACAATGATTTACAACTGTGTGTGTGCACGGTGGAATAAACTCAATGTTCCACTACATGCCTTGGCATATATCCTTATGCCAAAATACTACTCTCCATCTTGGTTAGGCCAACCTGCACCTAGAGGTGGGGTTAGGATCAAACCTCACACGGATCCAGAGGTACAACAGGGATACATGAAGGCATTAGTCAATTTGGTCCTCGACAGGGAGGAGTGTGTTGCATTGCGCCTTGAATTGGGCAAATACTTCAGTTGCACTGGTAACTTTGGTTATTTCCATGCAATGGAAGACAAAGACAGATTTGATGCTCTCACATGGTGGGAAGCATATGGCAGCATGGGACTTTTGCCAAAGTTGGCAAAAAAAATTCTCTCACAAGTTGTGAATACTTCTTCTGTAGAGAGGTGTTGGAGCACCTACAGCTTCATACATAATGTGAGAAGAAACAGGCTGAATGAAAACTAAGCTGAAAGCTTGGTTTATGTGCATTACAACTTGAGGTTGTTGAGTCATTACTGTGATTGGGCATATGAGGATCAATCATATAAAGTTTGGGACAACAACCCAGAGGATGGTAATTTAGAGGACGACACTGTACATATGGAAGAATTGGAAGCAGAATTTTTGAGGGATGATGATGTAGATGAAGCATCAGCAGCCATACCACCGCCAGACACAAGGCTAGTCCCACCAACCAGTAGTAGTGCGGGTGCCAGTGCCAGTGCTTGATATCCAACTATTGTTCCTTTGCAGATTCAGCCTCCACCTACATCCTCACGTTGCCCTCTACCTTCTAGTCGTGGTTGTGGGCGTGGCAAGGGGCCAACCAATAGATAAAATAGATTTGTTGTTTACTAGTCTTTTCTATTTTCTAGTAGTTTTTATCTTTTATAACTGTTGAACAGTTGAAACTTGACTCTTTCATATTTAATGACAATTTAAGTTTGAAGTTTGAATTTGAAAGGTGAAAATTTGAGGTTGGCATTTATAAGTTTATAAGTCATTATGAATTATGAATATGATGCTTCATGAAAGTTATATGGCGATCAATGAATCAATGATGATAAATGTTATATATTGAATTTTGAAATCAATGAATCAATGATGATAAATGATATATATCAATGATGATAAATGTTATATATTGAAATTTGAAATCAATGAATCAATGATGATAAATGTTAAGATTGATGATGATTCGTGAGACTCAAGAGTCAATATGTTGTATGTTTCCAACTTGTGGGCGTGGTTGATGAAGATTATAACTTCTAGATAATTGATGTTATATGGTTCAATCTATGTTTTTATGTTTTTTATGTCTAATTCATCATTCTACATGCTTTTGTTGACATATATACATCAAAATATAAAAAATATAAAAAATATATATATTTAAAAAAAAACGCTCCCCGAAACGCTCCGGACCGGGAGCTTTTGAAAATGGTGCTCCTGCTCCCGCTCCCAAGTAACCATGGCCAAAACAATGAAGATCACAACAAGGGACACAACATGTAGGCGAACAACCATGAAAGAACTCCTATCTAGGGGAAAACCCAATCCAACTCTTCACTAGTAAACCAAGATGAGATGATCCAAGACCCTACAAACCTAGACAAATATTCCCTCCACCAAGTCTGCTTCCAAACGATAACTTGTTTCCTTTAATCCTTCCAGAATCTCGACCTATTCTTGCACTTCAGAGGTATGTTTGAACTTTGTACCTTTGACCTTATAGTTTCAATAGAGACAGAAATTTTGTCTTATAAAAATTATTTTCCTTCTTCGTTGTATTAATCTTCTTTTGTAGATGCCAAAAAGACCACATTTCTACCTGTGAAAATTCCTAGATCTGACAATCTAAGGAATCCTACTGCAACTATCTGAGTTACTTCTCCTATTATGTAAATTGCATTTACATAATTAATTCGGATCTGAATTATTGAAGTAACTACTAAAGCAGCCTACACTTGCTAAAATATGATTTTGAAACAAGGAAACTGAGCAAGAAATAAATCACACATAAGACAGTTATTTTTGGACGCAAGTCCCCGAAAAAACCCAATGCGGGAAAAACGGTGCAGCAGATCTGAGGGTTTGTATTATTAAGCAATAGCAATTTCTGAATACATCTCTGAATACCTCAAGGGTTATTCAGTTACAGAGAGAAACAACGGCAGTAAGAAATTGTGAGAATACCTCATTCGATCACTGGAAAATCCGGTTGATCCGGACATTGGAGAAATTGCCCTTGTAGGTCACTGCGCAACCTCTACGTAGTCACTGGGTAGGCCTTACATCACCTCCTCTAAGCATTGCGTCACCCCAGCTATGGATCGATCTGACTCTCGGAATCACAAATCTTAGCCTCCCAGTCTCACACCACGGCTTCTGGCTTCTAGATCAATTCTGACAGTGAAATCTCAAAAACACTTTGAGCCCCTACGTAGCCCTACGTGGTTTTGTGCAGCCTTTGCGTCACCCTAACTGGCCCTGTTGGACATCTCTCTGCCTCTCTCTGCAGATGATTCTTCGATTGAGAAGATCTCTCTCTCCGTATGCTATCTCTGCCCCTCACTACACTGAATCACTTAGATCTGATCTTCGTCCGAGCATTGCTCCATCATAAGAATTCGATTTCAAGATTCACTCCATGTGTGTCTTTCCAAATGACCCTCAAGCCTTCCTTTATAGTCTTCTCGTTGAGAAATCAATGGCCAAGATTAGATCTCCAATCAATGACTAAGATTATAACATGACTTGATCTTTGTTTTCTAGATCATTATCACTCTATTTATTAATGCCCTTTAATTATTTAATTTCCCTAAGTTAGACTTAGGGTCTCCATTAAAATAATTAATTATTTTAATAAAACATGATCTGAGTGGAATTTGTGAAAATTTCTATCTTGAAATTCTACTGCAATAACTGATTTATTTCTCCTATTTATATTTCTCAATAAGTTATTTACAAAACCCTTTAGTAAACAACGAAATAAATTCTACTTCAGTTATCACATAATTACATAGAGAAAAGAACAATGAAATGCAAGAAAAATAATCAATCACATCAACACAGTTGTTTTTGGACAATTTTCCCCGGAAAAACCCAATGCGGGAAAACCGGTGCAGAAGATGAGGGTTTATTTATTATTCTTCATCAACAATCTCTCAAGGAATGATTTGCAGAATCAGGGCGAAACATTTATGAAAACACCTGAGATAATTTTCCTCTAGTCACTGGAGAAATTCTGACACTCTGGAGACCCTCTGATCTTCATTGTGTCACCTTTGCGTCCTCTTCTACGTGAGGACTATGTCCTCCGCTGCGTTGCTGCTCTGCGTCCCTCCTTCTTAGTCTCTGATTGCTGCTGAAACCCTCCTCTTCCTTCACCCTGCAACTCTCCCTCTAAAATCGAACTCTTCTCTTGGAGTATTGACTTTCCTCAGGTTACTGAGTATTCGCCCACCTTGGCTCCAATTGACCCACAAGTCTTCTTTTATACTTTTCCAGTTGATAAATCAATGGTCATGATCTAATCTTTAATTAATGGCTAAGATTAAAACAGACTTTATCTTCGTCACTTAGAAGCTTCGCCCCCACATTTAAATTAATTCAATTTAATTATTTTAATTCCCTAAGTTTTAACGTAGGTTCCATTAAAAATAATTAATTATTTGAATAACTTGCACTTTGGGTGGAATTTCTCCAAACGATTTTTGGGTCTTGGAGATCTCATGTGTTCTATCCCCTCCACAAAACTTTGGTGCTAGAGCACATCCGATGCTACCCAAAAAAATCAACACTCCCTCTTAGCGAGGAATGTGCTCTAGTAATGCTTCCCACTAGAAACATCACCCTGATCCACGACATCGGTCCTATGCGTTGTTGTTGCTCGGTCTACTGCCCCTCATTTGCTGCGTTGTTGCCTTCTGTATTGCTACCCACAACACTGCCATTGTTGTTGTTGCATCTGTACTGTAGCTCCCTCTCAAGTGTTGCATTATCTGCTTCTACTGAAACAGATTCTCAACCATCCCCATCTTCTCCCTGAAATAAACAAACTTTGTTCTCCCAAGGGCCTTGGTGAGAATGTCTGCCACCGATTCTCCTGTAGGTGTGTACTGTAACTGTACTGCTCCCCGTTGGACCTAGTCTCTGATAAAGTGACACCTGATGTCAATGTGCTTCGACCGATCATGAAAAAACGGATTCTCAGAGAGCTTGATATAACTTTGATTATCACACATAATATTGGTCGCTTCCATCTTTCTCCTAAATAGATTCACAAGCAACTTTCTAAGCCATATGACTTCACAGGAAGTCGTGCTTGTTGCCATACATTATGCTTCAACTGAGCTCGGTGCTAAGGATTTTTGTTTCTTGTTGCACCAGGAGGTTGACAAGAATTGAAAACTGAAAAGAAGTGGAGCATAGGATTGCTCTTCTCAAGATTACGATTCACTTAAATAAGATTACATTGGAAACATCATCAATAAATGATTGGAGTGTAACTACACTAAACTGGACTAACTGAAACTGAACTGTGACACTTGGACGAATGGTTTCGACACCTAGCAGGTGGTTGGGATTAGATTCTGTAACATTCCCCTTTAATTACAACCACATAAAAATTTAATTAAGATACCTGCTGGTCTATGTCTCAGCAAGGCTTACAATTTAAATAAAAAATCAACTAGATTTAGTTATCTTCTTCTCTTCTTCCAGATTTTGTAACCTCTAAATTGTTTCAGATTTTTGTCTTTGTTGTATCCTTGAGAAATTTGTTTTTTATTTGCTAGTGCAGGTCTTCTATTGTTCCAGGTTGTCTAAGCATGTTTTGGAATTCTTCAAGAAATGAATTGTATGTGGACTGTTGCCACATATTGTCTTCTGTATTGCGCTTTTCATCATCAATCTGCTGCAACATAAGATGAGAATAATATTTTATCTCTTCATAACTCCAATACTTGGAATGCATGTTGTCTTCAACATTCATATCTACAGCATTTGTGTAGACCTCATCAAGACATGGTGTTGCAAGCCATGTTTCAAGAAACTTTAACTCTTCTTCATAATCATTCTGTGTACTTGCACATTGGAAATCAATGGTAAGTGTAAAAATATCTCCAAAACCACATTGATTTTGTTCCTTCTGTTCTGCAATGGAAACATTCCCCTATTGCGCTTCCTTTTCTGCTTTTTTGTACACTTATTTCTTTGCATTTGTATTTATCTCTGTTTCTGTCTATGTATTTATCTCTGTCTTTGTCTTTGTCTCTGTCTTTTCATCACTAACCTGTGTTGCTGCAAACAGGTTATCTTCCACTAACTGAAGTGGGGTTAACTCACCAAATAGCATCATGTCGATATCATGTTTTTGTTGCATCATCTGCAACTAGTTATCATTAGTCAAAAATTCTATATCAAAGTTTACAATAGCAAGCTGTGTTGCTGGATTCAGCATATCATCATCAACAAGCTCTGTTGCTGGATTCATCAAAACATCATCAGTAAGCTTTGTTGTTGGATTCGCCATATCATCATCAGCAAGCTCTGTTGGTGGAAACATCAAGTCTTCATCAGCAAGCTCCGTTGCTGGATTCATCAAATCTTCATCAGCAAGCTTTGTTGCTGGATTCATCAAATCTTCGTCAGCAAGCTCTCTTGCTGGAATCATCAAAACATCATCAGCAAGCTTTGTTGCTGGAATCACCAACTCATTATCAGCAAACTCTATTGCTAGATTCTCTTCATCCGCTTGTGGCTAGGCACAGTGGGGTTCACGAGCATCTTCGTGCTCCTTCTCTTCTGCTTCTGCACTTTCTTCGCAGACATCATCCACTTATCAGAGCTAGCTTGCATAAGACTCCCGAAAGAGCAGCAACAGAGTCAAGTTGGAGCAACAGAGAGGAGAGGCGAGCCTGCATAAGACTCTTTGACAAAGCAACAGAAGTTTGAAAAAGATGCCTCCTGCAAAGAAGCAGAAGAAGAACGAAAAATCTAGGCAAAGCCCGTGAAGGCGCCGGCTAAAGAAATTGAAGAAAGCCAATTTGAGAAAAAGGCTGAGATTTACTTTTAATTGGATGTACATCGAGAGTAACGCACCTGATCAATTGAGAAACAACGTTATTAACGCAACAGAGATATGGAGAAAGCGCATTAGGCGTTTTTAATGCAAGTGAGAAGATTAAAGAAGCGTGTTAGTCAGAGGTGACTTGCGGCGTTTTCAAACTCACGCTACTTTGGTGTGGAGTACTAGCGTTAAGGTTTTTTTTCATTAATGTGATTTACGCAAGGAAATACGGGTGATTTATGAAGGTACGGAGCATTCACACAATTCAAAGTATTACTTATTCAAATCACTTCATACTTACCTTGAAAATGGCATTCGAAGGTTTCAACGTGATTTTAAAAAAAGCTTTATATTAAAGTTTTTTTAAAAGGGTAAGAAAGCTTATAATTTTTTTTTATTAAAGTTTTTTTTTAAAAACAAAAACTTTAAATTTGCAAAGGATTTTTTAAAATAGAAGGATTTTATCTTAGCATGAATTTTTAAAGGAGCATGTGTGAAAGGTCTTTATGGCATGTGAAAGGAAATTTTTAGAAGCACGGTATTGGATGCATATGTAGACTCGTTTGTTTGTGGAAACCAAGCAACGAGGTCATGGGAAAAGCCAAGAGGCTAAAGCAAAAATAGAAGATGTGGGAAAAGACGCCTATGCATTAAAATGCATAAAAGAATCTGTCGATGACAACATTCTCCCTCTAATTTCAGATGCCAAGACAGCCAAGGAGGCTTGGGATACCCTTGAGAGGTGTTTTGGTGCAAGGGGGTGCATTGAAGTTGAAGATGAAGGTGGCTCTGATACCATGACAAGAATTGAAAACTGAAAAGAAGTGGAGCAGAGGATTGCTCTTCTCAAGATTAAGATTCACTTAAATAAGATTACATTGGAAACATCATCAATAAATGACTGCAGTGTAACTACACTAAACTAGACTAACTAAAATTGAAATGTGACACTTGAACGGATGGTTTCGACACCTAGCAGGTGGTTGGGATTAGATTCTGTAACAGAGGTCATTCCTGATCCAATACTGAAAGTCTGAAACAGTACCCTGAGGTACTTTTCCGGTCTACTAAACTTCCTGCCCAATCTGCGTCAGTGAATCCACTTAGTCTGATGTCATTGCCTTTGATTTACTTTAATCCATGCTCGATTGTTCCCCGTATATATCTGAGAACATGCTTGGCTGCTGCCCAGTTTGCCCTCTTTGGTTCCACCATGAACTGACTGAGGGTGTTGGACTGCATCGCAGATGTCTGACCTGGTGTTGACCAGATGCATAAGAGATCCTATGAGTTGTCTGTACAAGGTGGGGTCTACTTCTTTATCGTCAGACGCATCAATATTTTTCCAGTTGGTAATCATTGGAGGAGCCATGGGTCTACAATCTTTCACCCTGAATCTCTTCAGAATTTCTGTAGCATATCTCCCTTGTCCAAGGAAGATTTCACCCTTCTGCTGCCAAACTTCCAACCCCAAGAAATAATGCATCAGCCCCAAATCGTTCATGTCAAATTCTGCTACCAGGTTCTCCTTACAATCATTGATAAGCCTAGATGATCCTTTCAAAAACAAGTCATCTACATATAATATCAATATTAGAGGCTCATTCTCTACTATCAAATAGTAGAGATTGGGATCTGCGTCACTCTTGACAAATCCCATCTTCTGTAAGTAACCTTCAACCCGACCATACCAAGCTCTAGGTATTTGCTTAAGCCCATACAAGGCTTTCTTCAGCCTGAATACATAAGTTTTCTTCTCATGTGTCTCAAAGCCCTCTGGTTGTTCAATGTACACTTCTTCTTCTATCACCCCATACAAGAAAGCAGTCTTGAAATCCAACTGGTGAATCTCCCACCCCATCTGTGCTGCAAGGGATATCACGGATCTGATAGAAGTATACATGGCTACTGGGGCGAAGGTTTCTTCACAGTCTATTCCTTCCTTTGAGCATATCCCTTATCCACGAACCTGCCTTTGTACTTTTCCACGCTGCCATCTACAACATACTTGATCTTGTAGATCCATCTCGAACCTACAATTGATATGTCTTGAGTTCTAAGTACCAATTCCCAGACATCATTGGTCATAATGGAACTGTATTCCTCCACCATAGCATCCACCTACACTTGATGCTGAACTGCCTCCTGAAAACTAGCGGTTTCTCCAACTTGAGCTACCAAAGCTTGGTATCTGTCTAGTTGTCTACGCTACCTTTTCTCGGTTCTAGGTGTAGAAATTATACAAACAATATGTATATCAATGGATTCAATCCGATCATGCAATATGCTAAAGCAAGATACTGAATCTTTCTACAAATCGATTGTGGAAAATAAACACGATCGCCATCGCAACAAGTAAAGAAAGAAGAAAATCAAACCACAACACAGATATTTTCTCGGGGAAAGCTTGCTGCTCAAAACCCCTCTATCTTCTATTGTATATTCACCAAGGAATCATGAAACAATTACAATACACTCTTCTCACAAGAGTCTCCTGCACTCTCACAACTGTTTCACACTGATCCAAACAAAATCGGCCAACACTTAGCCAGTTTTCAGCCTCTGCTAAGCTTGTCTTGCTTGTGCAATTCATGTGGAATGCATTCACTATTCTTTAGGAAATTCAGCCTTCCAAAATTGCGCAATGATCATGACCAATCCTATGGTTGTCTTACAGCATGCGGGCAGCCTACTAATGATATAACTGATAGTTAACATCCCTTTAACCTTTGTCTCAACTTGGTCTCCACCTTAGTCACCGTGTTCGGCGAATATAATCCTTTATATTCGAAGTTCGCCGAACTTAAAAGCAATTCGAATTTGTTCAATTTTGTTCGTCGAACATAATGGTGGACTGGAATTTGAACCCGAACAGGATCGCGAACTTAAACATAATTTAAAAATTTGCCCTTCGTTCTAATATATTCGGGTTTGGGTTATGCTTGTTTGCCGGTTTTTTTTGGATCAAGTTGTTTTCACTGTTTATGATTTAAAAAAATAAATCTAAGAACCCTAAGCACACTCTCCAGGGTCCACTCTCGACTCCTATTGCAGTGTCGTTGTTTCCACACTCGACCCCTGCATGATGCGTCTAGACTCCACACTCGATACCTGTGTAATGTGTCGCAGACTCCCACTACACCCTCGTCGGAGTGACTTGACTCTAATGCAACTCATTTGATCCATTTATTTTTATTCCCTTTATAGTCCTTGCCTAACAATCTCCAAAAATTATTGAAGATCCTACCCAAAAAATTAAAAAATTTGGAAGAATACGTGGATGTTTGTAAGATAAATTAACTGCGAGATACCATTTGAGCCAAAATATTGAGAATTATGCATACTTTTTCGCAAAGGAAATGCCATGAATTAATGGAATTATGATAAGCATGTTTGTACAAGAATGAAACCCCTGCTAACCTGTCACTGAAAGTGTGATTACTATTTGACTATCAGATTGCCAGGAAATGCAATATAATTAAAGTCAAGCCACTATAAATTATATAACTTGACTAGTCTGTAATTAGAGTCAAGTAACTAAACTTACAGGTTGCACTGTAAGTATGTGTTTATCAACCTACTATGTGTTTAAAAATTCAAAATTTTATATATATATATTTCAAATTTCTAGTATGTCGAATTTAATGCCGAACTTTATGGCTAAAATTTTAAGTGTCGAACTTTATTCGAATTTCAAAGTTGTCAAACTCGAACGCGAACACGAACGCGGTGACTATGGTCTCCACTTGAACTGACATGCATGCAACAATTAATAGTAAATCATCAGTTGCATGGTAGATCACTGCATGTGAATTGAATTTGATTTAATTCACTTGATCTCTCACTAGTGCAACAAACAGTTACAACTAGTTCAACTAATTTTAACTCAATAAATTGAGTTAACTGATTTCTCATGCATTAAACTAATGCACTAACTGCAACTCGAACTCCATAACTAATAGAATCACTCTACATGCCTCACCAACCACCCTCAACTCGAAATTCATGAGCTAACTGAGTTTATCAAATTCAGTTAACTATTACAAGTGATTATGAGATAAGATTGCATTTTATTGTCCAATTTAATTAAGGGAAAATTAAATTAGACACATTTCTTGTTGACTTTTCAAGACTCCCTCTCAACAAGAAAATGATTATCTGTCACCCCGATCCTACCTCTATGGTATTCGAATTTTCTCCTGGCGAGCATCTTCGTCAGAATATCTGCATCCTGATCTTTCGTGGAAATGTACTGAAGTAACATAATGCGCCTCTGAACACAATCTCTGAGATGGTGGTACCAGATGTTTATGTGCTTGGATCTATCATGGAATATCGGATTAACCGAGAGTTTAATGCAACTCTGGTTATCATAATGTATCACCGTCAGATCCATTTGAGAACCAACAAACCAACCAAAATCTTCCTCATCCAGATGGCCTCACATGTAGCCAGACTTGCTGCCATGTACTCTACTTCGGCTGAACTGAGTGCCACAGAACACTGCTTCCTGCTGTACCAAGAAATTGTTGTCGATCCTATGTTGAAGATCCCTCCTTATGTGCTCTTTCTGTCTGATAGACTACATGCCCAATCTATATCGGTGAAGCCTTGAAGCTTCACTCCCTCTGTCCGTCTATACCGTAATCCATAGTCTGTAGTGCCCCTGAGATATCTCAAGACATGCTTCCCCGCCTTCCAAAAGAGCTTGGTTGGCTTAACCATAGCTTGACTCAGCTGGTTAACTGTGTAGCAAATGTCTAGTCTGGTGTTCACCAAGTACATCAGTGAACCCACAAGCTTCCTGTAAGTAGTAGCGTCCACTACCTCACCTGAAGTAGCATCCTCCTTTCTCCAATTTCCTGGAAGAGGAGTCTCCATGGGTTTACAGCTCTACATGTGAAACTTACTCAGAATCTCGTTGGCATACCTGCCTTGAGAAACAAATAGCTCACCATCCCGCTGCCATATTTCCAAACCAAGGAAATAGTGAAAGAGTTCCATGTCCTTCATCTCAAACTCTCTTGCAAGATCCTCCTTGCAAGAAGTTATGAGCTACTCATCACCTGTCAAAATTAGATCATCAACATAAAGTACAATAATCAAGAGCTTACCATCAACCACAATCTGGTACAGGTTCGCATCTGCTTCACTCTTCGTGAAGCCCAACCCCGTGAAATAGTTGTCAATCCTGGTGTACCAAGCACGAGGTGCTTGCTTCAGCCCATACAGTGCTCTCTTGAGTCTGCACACATGCGACTCACAGTCAAAGGTCTCAAAACCTCCTCGCTGCTCTATGTACACTTCCTCCTCAATAACTCCATTGAGAAACGCAGGTTTCACATCCATCTGATGTATTTGTCACCCCATCTGCGCTGAGACTGCAAGGATAGATCTAATAGATGATTATCTCACAACAAGTGCGAAAGTCTCCTCATAGTCAATCCCCTCAACTTGCGAGAATCCCTGGGCTACAAATCTAGCCTTGTACTTCTCCACACTCCCATCTGCTGCCTGCTTCACCTTATAGATCCATCTATATCCAACCACTAATTTTCCGACTAGTCTCGAGAGAACTTCCCATGCACTGTTCTTGACAATGGAGTCATACTCTTCAACCATAGCGTCAACCCAAATTGGTTGCTGCACTGTTTCCTCAAAGGAGGATGGTTCTGTCACAATAAACTTGCTCATAAGAGCCATGTATCTAGTAAACCTATCTGGAGACTACTTCTGTCTGCGCAGTGAAGTAGGTGCTCCTACATGTTCTGCCGCATCAAGTCTCAATCTATCAACGTTTGTGGTGCGCCTTCTACCATTTCTGGTGGATGCCTCTACATGAGTGATTTTTTTCACTCCATGATCCTCTGCATGTGGTTGCTCCACATCTTGAGGTTCATCCTTTGGAACCAAGAGTTCCTCATCTGCATGCAAATCAAGCTCCCTCTCAAGGGACAATCACATGGCTTCCTCCTGATCAACTTTTACATCCCGTCTCACAACAGTCATCCTTTTGTTTGGAAAATACACCCGATAGTTGTGGAGAGTATCAGTGTACCCCACAAATATCCTAATCTCAGCTGTTGGTTCTAGCTTCTTCCTGGAATCTTTGGTCACATGGCAATAGACAGATGAGCCAAAAATTTTAAAATATGAAACATCGAGTTTCTTACTAGAAAAAGCCTCCTCCGTTGTACTCATACCAAGTATCCGATGAGGACTATGGTTTTGCACAAATATCGTTGTGTTGCATGCCTCTGCCCACAAATGCAACGGTAGGCCATGATCATGCAACATTGCTCATGCCACACCCACAATTGTTCTGTTCTTTCTTTCTGCAACCCCATTTTGTTGTGGGTTATGAGGCACAATCAACTCTTTCCGAATTCCTTCTTTGCTATAGAAGTTCCTGAATTCATTGGAGATGTACTCACCACCATTGTCGCTCCTAAGAGCCTTCACATGCTTCCCCGTGTCTTTCTACACCAGTGCTTTGAACTCACAAAATTTTGAGAACGTCTGATCTTTCTTCTGCATGAAGTAGATCCAACACTTCGTAGAAAAAACATCAACAAAGATCACATAATACATGTGCCTTGTTGTCGAAGCTGTAGAGAATGGTCCAGACTCCACACACGTCTGAGTGAACTCTCTCAAGGATTTCCGCTGCTCGGTTCTCCTTCTCATGAAAAGTGGCCTTTGCATACTTCCCCATGGTACATCCCTTGCATGTGTCTATCTGTGCAAGAGTACCCTTGGGAAGTCCCATAGAAATCTGCTGCATGACCTTCAAGGCTCTGTGGTGTAGATGGCCCCATCTCTTGTGCCATAACTCACCCTCATCTCGGCTCATCACTTTGTCTGCCTTACCCATCAATGCTACGCATCCATCTACATCAAGTTTGTAGAGATTCTTCACATGAATCCCAATCTTCTTGGCTTGTCCTGTGGCTTTGTGTCGAAGGAAAGCTTTCCCTTTAGTGAAAACCACATCATAACCTCTATCCTCCAACATTGCGACTGAAACTAAATTCCTTTTCAAGCCTGGTACATGCATTACATCTTTTAATAAGAAGGGTTTACCTCTCTGTCTCTGGAAGGTAACTGTACTAATCCCAGTAGCACTGTATCTCCCATCATCACCCCTTTCGATATGCATCTGGAGGTCTTTCTCCTCCAAGCTACTAAAAAGTTCTTTGTCTCCTGTCATGTGGAAAGATGCACCACTATCCAAGTACCACACTGATCCCATCGCACTTGACACCATGCATGCGATGAGCGACAAGTCCAACTCAAATTGTGAGGCCAAAGCCTCACCAGCTGCAGATCCTGAAGCCTTCTTGTTCTTCTTCTTTTATGGACAATTAGTGGCATAATGTCCATGCTCGTGACTGTGAAAACACTTCACTCTGGACATGTCTCGCTTCTTACCTTTCTTTGCCGGTCTCAGATTTGGAATAGAATTTCTTTCCTTTCCCCTTCTTCGCCTTACCAGCCAAGGCGCAATTTTCTTCATCATCTGTCTTAGATGAAGATCCATCCCTAGTATTCTGCCTGAATTCTTCTTGCACCAAATCTGACCAAAGTCGTTCCCAATCTGGCAGCTTCTCCCTCCCATTGACAAAGTCTTGATAACTATGCCAACTCTTGGGAAGGCCTAGAAGTGCTAGGCTCACCAAGTCATCATCTGCGACAGTAATTCCGACGCTCCGAAGGTCATCTCGACATTGGACAAACTTGGTTAAATATTTTGGAATAGTGTTTCCTTTCTCCATTTTGATTTTCCTGAGCTTGTCATTCAATGACAATTTTTGTGGTAACTGCTACTCTGAAACAGATCTGTCAAAGCCTTCCACATTGCATATGGAGTCGCTTTGCCATGGAGACTTGAGATAATGTGGTCTCGTACTCACTCTAGTAAGATCCTCCTCGCCTTTGCAACCTTCTTTTGCCAAGCATCAAGAAGAGCGGCATCTACTGCTGCGGGTTTAGGAATGTCATTATCAATGAATTCTTTCAACCCATTATCCTTCAGAACTGCCTTCATCCTCTCTTTCCATGCAATATTATTAGAGTTGCCCTTGAGTGCATACTCTAATCTCAAGCCATTGAAAGCCATCTTGATCCTGATCCACCTGTTGCACCAAAGAATACTTTTGCAAATTCGAATGTTATTCAACACAGACTCAATTTCTTCTTCGCTATAGTGATTTCCTACGCTCTGATACCATGTAGAAATTATATAAACAATATGTATATCAATGGATTCAATCTGATCATGCGATATGCTAAAGCAAGATACTGAATCCTTCTACAAATCAATTGCGGAAAATAAACACGATCGCCAATCACAACAACTAAAGAAAGAAGCAAATCAAACCACAACATAGATATTTTCACGGGGAAAGCTTGTTGTTCAAAACCCCTCTATCTTCTATTGTATATTCACCAAGGAATCATGAAACAATTACAATACACTCTTCTCACAAGAGTCTCTTGCACTCTCACAGCGATCTCACACTAATCCGGACAAAATAGGCCAACACTTATGTAATGACCCATTTCAATTTATAAACAAAAGAATATTAGCATGTATACGACATATGCATATGGTAGCTACATATCCATACATCGCATACACCGCACTAGAATACATACCTGCTAGTATTGAGAATAGCTAAGTAGGTTAATAAGTCAATTATGAAAATAGATCCTTAACTACTTTGATATAATAAATATGTCGAGTGAGACCTTTAATAAATATCGGGGTAATATCTGAGTTAGGGTAACGAATTGAATATCATAATGTATTTCTATCTCGCCGAGATATAATGAAATATCAAGCTAGGTACTTAACACGTATACCGCTTTTATATACATATGCATGGTAAAGTATTGATCAAGATAAATGTAATTAAGTACAATTATATTTAAATAAACAAATAAAGTAATAATATAATTTGATTAAATTATAAAGTTAATTTCTGACGCAGGAGCATCAAGTTCAATTTTTCATTATTTAATTATGTAATAGGGGGCTGAGACATTTTAATTATTTTATTAATTAAATTTTTTATTTTAATAAATTAAGAGAAAAGGTGAGAATTTTTGTATATATTCTTTTAATAATTAAAAGGATATGAGTGAAATAGAATTAGGTAGCAAATTTAGGGAGTAGGAATTCTATGTACGGGACTTTGTTGAGTCCACACCTGGAATGAATCTAATTTAGATTTAGTTGAGATTTGTGTGGAGAGATTTTTGGAATGGAATAAATCCATATTTTTGTATAAATAAGAGAATTGTATGAGTGTAAACAAAGAGGAGTGAGAGAGGTGAGAAGTGAGGAATTAAGAGAGAGTGTGAAGTGATTTGAGAGCTTTTGTAAAGGGCCAAGAGCTGAGAGAAGCTCTCCATTGTAATATTTGGCCGAGGATTTCTGCTGTTATTATATATCTGCATTTTATTTGTATAAGCTCTCTTTTGATTTGTATATTTGACATTGAAGTTAACGGCATTTTTATGCGACTGTTTAAGTATTTATGAAATGGAGGAAGGATTTATTGGTTTATATGCGGGGATCTGATTTAACCCAGAATCCCTGCATCATTTAGTATCAGAGCTTGTTAAGATGCTTGTTTTGAATCTGCAAATCTATATATGCATAAAATATGTATGAATTTGTGAATGCAGGAATTAATGGCAAAGGGAGGAATTTATCAATAGTGTTGAATGTATTGATAGGGGCACTTTGGACCGGTGACATCCCATGTGGAGTAGTCCACGCAAAGTAATCCAGGCGGAATAAAGAACAACGCTTAAGAGCTCGTTGAAGGGAGTTATAGTTTGCGTTGAAGACAACCATCGAGCGTTGAAAATGTATGGGAACTAAGTCCCAAACCATGCCCGATTAACAGAGTTGATGCACGAAGAGGAGTGCGATCGGTCCTTGAAGCAGCGTTGGAGGGAGCATTAAAGCTGTTGTTAAACGATGCAGCGCATTTGTTTGAGTCGAACGTAGAAGCCGTTGAACACCGAGAAGAAAAGCTACAGGTGTGTGGCCTTGATCGATTCGTTTGCAGAACCTACAGGTCTTGTCGAAAAGAAAATTCTATTTGTATTTTCGCATATTAATGGGATATTCATGCAAATGGTCGCGTGATGAAGAGACCAGTTGTCTCAGAGCGGATTGTGTTGTTTGATGAGCCCAGAATTGGGTCTCTTGCAAAGAAAACTATTTGAAATTAAATGCATAGCATTTGATTGAAGATTGAACGCAGAACTCGAGCTTAGGAATCACATGCCAATGGACGAGAAGTTAATCACAACACTAGAAGTGATATCGCTGAGATATATAGAGCAATTGTGTCTCGAACATTCGGAAGGGGGTGGTTTCTGACTAGAGAAGTGAAGCAGAAAGGTTGTTGTTTGATGGATGAGTCTTGCCCCGAGCTCCATCGTCTTTATGTTTTCCCATGGCGCCTGGTGCTATTGATACAGGAGTAGTGAAGCAGTACCATCCAACAATGGAATCGATACCGGAGTAGTGAACAGGGATCAAAAAAAAAAAAAATTGATAAATGGACTACCACTTCAGCGTTGAGATTGAACGCAAATTGTTAAAAGCGTAAGACGCAGATGGCATCAAACACAAACTGTTGAAGGGTGTTGAATGTGCATATAGAATTGGATGCAATTTTTAAAGGGCGTTGAACATGGCGTTGAATGGATGCAATTGTATACATTGCGTTTAACGGAGGCACGGCCCCTCTGTTACAGATCGTGGACCTGGAAGCAGTCACAAACTGCGTCCACTCTATTGCGGAATGAAACATCGATTTATCCATCGATGACTGGTTGGCAACCATAAATGTTAATGTTGTGGTAAGCCTCCCATATGTATGTCCAATTTGAAATTAATCAATGGTGAGTTGTAGGAAAACTGTGCGGAGTTGCAGCATATGGCATCGAAGTCAAGGCTATTAGAAGGCTGCATGAATTGCGTTTCGGTGAGTTACCAGTCTGGTTGGAAAGCACTACAGTGCTCACGTTGCACTGTATCAGGTGCTTACGGGTTGTGTCATACCTGTGTTAACTAAATTAGTGTGGAGCCATTGCTAAGTGGCGTATATCAACGTTGAAGTCTTTACAACGACTGGAATGGATCACCCTGATGCAAAGGCATAACGCAGCATCGTAAGATGCGTGCCTAAGTATGAAAGGTTAATTGGTTTGTCAACGGTGAAATCAACTTATAATTGTGTTGTGAAAACATCTACTTGCAAGTAAGTTGTGGATGCAGGAATAACGTGCATCAGAGAAGGGCGTTAGAGCCAATGGACATATCGCCTACTGGTGATCTGAATCATAGCACTCGATTTTGATTTACTTAGCATTCAATAAATCACCGAGCCCAATTTTCTTTATGGTACGTTTGGAGGACGCTGAGGCTGTCGAAGTTTACGTGGAGACATTGTCATGCATAATTATCGCAGAAGTGTTGGAAGGCCGTGTGGAAGACTCAAACCAACTTTGTTGAGTTCGTGTCGGAGTAAATCTGTGGTAGCCTATGCGTAGGAAACATTGGTATTGACAAGGGTCAAATTCTACAGGAATTACAAAGTCAAAAAACTTGGCATGGAACGTAATGTTATATGTTTTCAAGTATAACAGCATTGAAGCCATTGCAATGATTGCAAAGTATTACACCAGTGCAAACTACAACGCAGCGTTGTTAAGGGGTTTTGCGTAAGTGTTAAATGGTAAATTGTTTGGCAATGGTAGTGGGTTAGAGTTGATTTGCCTTATATAATGAAACTTTCAATTTGCCAATCATGATGTCAGTTTTAAATTGCAATGCTGGTAGTAATGCATAACCATATTAATGGAATAATGTGGATAAAGGAATGTTTGTATTGAAATACAATGATAGAATAATGAGTTAATCAATTCCTTTGAGTATGAAGATAACCTGGGCCTTAATAGAAGTGGACAATTTCAGTTATTTGTGCAAGATGCATGGGAGAACGAGCAGGTTGTGAAAAGTAACTTTAGTTTGGGGTTTTTAATTGAAAACGCATTTTTATATGCATAATATGTGGGTTTTGACATTTGCGTGAAGTTGGGTGAATGGCAATAGCTCTTTTTTGAAGATTAAGTTTTTTTAATTAAATGAGAATTGCAGAGAATGCATGTTTGATGGAAAAATTAAAAGGAGGTCAGACTTTGAATCTAAAAGATGATAGCACATAGAGATACAGTGCAGGTGAGAGATGTAATAAGATCACACAGAGATCTTGAAGGTGAGCTGATATGTTTTATTTTAACTCTGGTTTTGACGATCATATTTGCAAAATACAGGTTGCAGATAGTTGAAGGAAATCTCAGCAAACAAAGATCACAGTTTTAAAAGTACTGTTGAAAGAGATTAGAAATAGTTTATGAATGAAAGCAAAGTGTGGGTAGAACCTTGAAGAATTCCAACGGAGATTGGATTAGAAGGACAATTGTGTGCAGGTGAGTTGAAGCCTAGAGGGAGCAGAGAGGATGCTCAAAGAAGTTCCAAAGAATAAGAGAACTGGTGCTTGCCAAATACCAAGTCCAGAGAGAGGATTGGTGAGGTAAGTGGCAGCAGGGAAGACTTACTGTTGTAGAGGCTTTGGTACAACTCATGATGAATGAATGAGGAACTCATGACGATAGAGACAAAGATGACTACTGAAGGTCATTGCAAAGGTTCTGAAGAAGACCACAGCAGAGGAAATGAGAAGAAGATGCCAAGTCAAATGGCATGAGAATGAGTCAAGAGCAGATTAACAGAGAGAGAGCTGAGATAAATTTCCGTCTTGAGTTGTTAATGGAAATGTTATGGAGGAGTAAAGTAGACCAGAGATGTGGATGGAGTATGAAGAGGAAAGTCACATGGCAGAGGTTGCAAGTGAAGTGGGAACAAAGAGTGAATGTTCAGTTGAAGGAAGAGTTACTCAATTTAAAGGAAGATTTGATATGTGAGCTAGAAATTGGTCCATTACTTTCTGAAAGTAGTGATGTGACAAAAGAGAAATCTACAGAGGAACTGAATCAAATGAAGAATTCAGAGTAGCAAAGAGAGATGTTGACTGAAGCATCAAGTGAGACCACAAGGTCTTATGTTTTTAAGACTAATGATTTGTGTGTGATTGCAGGTACATCACAGGGTGTTGAACAAACTATGAAGTTTGTTAAGGAGGAGAAGACGAATCTGAAATTTGTTCAAAATGATGCTGAGATAGTAAGATCTCAGAAAGAAATGAAGACAGAGGGGTCTCATGAAAATATTCAGCAGAATATTGAAGCAGAGGAAGAAGGGCCATCTGATGATTGGTCAGCAGCAAATGAAGGTATGGAAAGTTGTCTAAAATTTCCAAGTTCTACTCCAATTGAGATTGTTCAGTTATATAGAAGGTTAGATCTTCAAAGACGAAAGTTGGAAAAGCAGAGGATCTATACTCAGGGTGAGTTGCTGAAAGAGAAAGGCAAAGAAACTGTTCTGAATAATAATCAGGAAACAAAGAGTAAGGGGGTAGGAATGATTCAGAAATTCGAAGAAGTTCATTATTGTGAACCAAAACAGGGAAACGTTCTTGAAAAAGATGATATGGAGGAGGGAATAGCTGATAGTCTCATGGAGGATTTAAATTAGCATACTGATGTGCTGATGGAAGAAGAAATTTCAGAGCAGCATACTGAAATGTTGCTAGAGGAGAAAGAGGCACTGAAGCCTTATGTTTTTTTATTTTAATAATTGTTTTGTGAGTACAAGTTTTATTGCAGATGCTAGAGAAAATCTATTGGACAGAGAAATTGAACTGATAAGGCGGATAATGATGAAAGTATCTCGGAAGAAGCCAGCAGCAGTAAAACAAAGAAGAAGTAGCAAGAGGAAGACAACAAAAGATTGTGAAAGCATAGCCAATGGGACGATGCAACATAAAGTGTGGAGACCTAAAGAAGAACAACAAACAAAAGCAGCAACAAATGGAGAATTGCAGCACAAGATATGGGATCCAGGAAGACAAAGATCTGAACACATGATCAGGCGATCATGGTTAATTTCAACCTTGGGACTCTGATGTAAGAGCATCAAGCTCAATTTTTCATTATTTAATTATGTAATAAGGGGGTGAGACATTTTAATTATTTTATTAATTAAATTGTTTAGTTTAATAAATTAAGAGAAAAGGTGAGGATTTTTGTACATATTCTTTTAATAATTAAAAGGATATGAGTGAAATAGAATTAGGTAGCAAATTTAGGGAGTAGGAATTCTATGTACGGGACTTTGTTGAGTCCACACCTAGAACGAATCTAATTTAGATTTAGTTGAGGTTTGTGTGGAGAGATTTTGGAATGGAGTAAATCCATATTTTTGTATAAATAAGAGAATTGTATGAGAGTGTAAACAGAGAGAAGTGAGAGAGGTGAGAAGTGAGGAATTAAGAGAGAGTGTGAAGTGACTTGAGAGCTTTTGTAAAGGGCCAAGAGCCGAGAGAAGCTCTCCATTGTAATATTTGGCTGGGGATTTCTTCTATTATTATATATCTGCATTTTATTTGTATAAGCTCTCTTTTGATTTGTATATTTGACGTTGAAGTTAACGACATTTTTATGCGATTGTTTAAGTATTTATGAAATGGAGGAAGGATTTATTGGTTTATATGCGGGGATCTGATTTAACCCAGAATCCCTGCATCAATTTCATTAATTTAAAAACAAAAAATATAAAATCAATCTTAAAGTAATTAAATAAAATAATATCTACATAAATGACTCTATATAAATATATCCATAAATGACTTTTAATAATATCTACATAAATGACTCTATAAATATCTCCATAAATGACTTAATAATAGCTACATAAATGACTCTATAAATATCTCCATAAATGACTCTATAATATCTACATAAATGAAGGGGTGATTCAAAAGTTATAAAAGGGAGGAATATGAATGAGGAAGGGAGGTTTTTCCTTTGCTGGTTTCTGCACATAGGAGAAAATTTTTGTCTGAGGAAATAGTGAGTGGTGTGAATTTGTTTTGAAACGAGTCTTCACTGTTCTTGGAATTCTGGACACGGGGTAGAAGAGATATCTTTTGGATCTAAGATTGCTCTGGAAAATCCTAGATTGGCTAGGAGGAAAAAATCGATTTGGTAACACGTCTGCTGCACCCACAGTAAGAGCCACAGCCCAACACGGAAAGAGATAGAAAAAAAGATTTTGTGCAAAATACTTACCACCTTTTTTTCAAGAGCAGCAAGCCGGAGCCTTCCATACACTAATCCAGGGTAGTAAGACTGTAGAAGAATACGAGATAAGGTTTATGGAGCTTGTAAAATATGTCCCTTATCTAAATACAAATGAACGCCAAGCCGAGTGTTTCATATATGGATTAAATCTTCAAATCAGGGCCATGGTTAGAATGTGGAAGCCATCATCAGTAGCAGAGACAGTTGAATGCGCACGCTATGCAGAAGAGCATCTAGGGATTAAAAGAGATTTCAGGCCAACAAAACTCTCACAGTCGGGATTTACAAGAAAGACTCCCTGAAATTTCTTTAGAGGAAGTAGCTCGAGACCACCTCCTTATGGTAACAGGTTTACCCCAAGAAGAGTAGGAGCATGAGCTCCCATGACTGTTAATACTATAGCTGTTGAATCGTCAAATACTAGTCCATGGAAATCTCGAGGGATTGTTAATAGAGGAAGAAATGGGAGAGGAAGTGGCACAAGAGGACGAAGTTCCTTGTTTAGAAATTCACAATCTGACTCAAGGGAACTCTCCCAAGTTAATTGTTGGGGTTGTGGAGGACCTCATTTTCAGCGTGATTGTCCGGAGATCTCGCAGAGAGCAGGAAAAGGACCATCGTCAAATACCCAAGGCAATCATAGAATCCATGATGTTGTCAATAATAACCAAGTAGCACATCAGTCCACCGTAGTGGAATCTTCAGGTACAATCAACGGAATAAAATTCAAAATTTTATTTGACACTGGTGCTACTGATAGTTTTTTCCCCCTATGCATTAAATAAATGTGGGTTGGCAGCTTGCAAATAAAACGATTTCAGACAGGTAGAAATGGCTTCAGGATAACTTCAACCAGTTGAATTAAGTGTTGAGGATTGCAAAGTTGATCTAGGAGTCTGTTCGACCAAATTAAAAGTATATGTCACAACCCTAGGAACTTACGAACTTGTGATAGGAATGTATTGGTTAGAATCTCATCAAGCATGGGTAGACTGTTTCGGGAAAACAATACTTTGTATGAATAATTAGAGAGAGACAATCCAAATCCAAGGTATTAAGAGGAAAGTATCCTTACGCTTCATCTCAGCAATGCAAATTAAATGTTTCTTAAGAAAAGATTGTCAGGTATATGCAGTTCAAGAAGTAAGCAAGGAGAAAGGACCATCATTCAAACAATATCCGATTCTGTCAGAATTTTCGAATGTTTTTCCAAAGGAATTACCAAGACTACCTCCTAAAAGAGAGCTAGATGTCAAAATAGAATTGAAACCTGGTACGGAATCAATATCTAAAACGCCTTCCAGAATGATTGCTCCTGAACTTCAAGAATTACAAATACAGTTGAAAGAACTATTAGATATAGGGCACATTTGACCGAGTGTTTCACCTTGTGGTTCTCCTGTAATCTTCGTCAAGAAGAAAGATGGTTCATTACGACTGTATGTGGACTATTGAGATTTAAATCGAGCTACTGTAAAGAAAAGGTATCCAATGCCTCGCATTGACGAACTTTTCGACCAAATGAAAGGAGCTGTAGTATTTTCAAAGATCAATCTGCGATCAGGTTATCATCAGTTAAGAATTAAAGAAAGTGATGTTTCTAAGACTGCATTCCGAAATCGTTTTAGACATTTTGAATTCATTGTGGTACCATTTGGGTTGACCAATGCACTTGCAGTATTTATGAACCTTATGAATAGCGTTCTCCGCAGTTATCTCAATCAATTTATGCAAGTCTTCCTGGATGAATTCTCATTTACTTTAAGAATGAGACGAAACATGAAGAGCATCTTCGAATAGTATTTTCTTGCCTCAAAGAACACCAGTTATATGGAAAATTATCTAAATGTTCCTTCTTTCAAAAGGAAATTCGTTACTTAGGTCATATCATATCTGATGAAGGGATCTTTGTAGATCCTGAAAAGGTAAATGCAATCGGGGAGTGGTCGATACCTAAGAATGCACATGAAGTACATAGTTTTATGGGTTTAGTGGGGTAATATCGAAGGTTTGTAGAAAGATTCTCCAAAATTGCATAGTCGATCATAACCCTCCAGCGCAAAGGTGTTAGGTATGAATGGACTAAAGAATGTGATAAAGTATTTTCCGAACTTAAAAGATTATTGACTATGGAAATTTCTGAATCTTTACACACTATGCAAAAACCATTTACTGTTAATCTGGTTATGCTCCTCCTACTTAGACAAGTTATTAACTAAATAAATTCAAGTTAAAATCTAAGTAAAACACATAACAAATCTCCACCAATCCAGATCTAGAACAAGTTCATGCACACATAAACAAAGTGACACAGTTATTTCTGGACAAATAGTCCCCAGAAAAACACAATGCAAGAAAACCGGTCTTCTGGCTGCTGGAGGGTTTTATTATTAAGAATTTTCTGAATACAACAAGTCTGGGTTCCAGATCTAGAAAACCCAATAGAGAAATATTAGATCTACAGCTCACTGGCTGATCTAGGGCCAAAATAATGACTGATCCACACCCTCCAACAGGATTTATAGAACTCAACCAAAATTAAGGCCTAGAAACCCCAATGCAGCCCCTAAAACCTCTGTGTCAGCCTCTGAAGCCCTTCTGAGGCCTCAGTGTTGCTGCGGAAAGGGTTGCGTTACCCCAGACTGGGTGATGCAGTCCCTACGCTGCCCTTACGGTCTCTGCGTAACCCTTGAGGGCTTCATGCAGCAATTACGCTGTCCTTGAGGGACTGTGCAACACCTGCGTAGCACAAGCTACTGCCCTCCTACTTCTCTGCCCTGCCTCTCTGAGTTGATCTCTGCCTCTTCCTGATTCCAAACCCTGGGATCAGATCATCTCCTTGGCCTAAATTACCCTCTCTGGAACTGCAACACTTATGAGAATTCTTAGAAAACCTGCCCTGGAATCTTAGCTTAGCTTCAGTGCTCTGCCTCTATGTGTCTTTCAAATGACCTCAAGCCTTTCCTTTATACTTTTCTCGTTGGAAAACCAACGGCCATGATCAGATCTTGAATCAATGGCTAAGATTAAAAGAAAGCTTGATGCTTGTGACTTAAGACAATTTCATCGCATGTTTAATTAAATTCACTTTAATTACTTAAGTTCCCTAAGTTTTAACTTAGGAAATACATTAAAATAACTAATTAATTTAATATCTCATAAACCAGATGAAATCTCCCAAATCAATTTCTGGGTCTTGTAAATCAAGTGTACTCTAATCCCTCCACAAAATTTGGGAGCTAGAGCACAATTGATGCTACCCCAAATACACAAAATCTCAACATTGACTAGTGTACCAATTTTACGAGTACCTGATATGGAAAAATATTTTACTATGTGTACCGATGCATCTAAACAGGGGTTAGGTGCAGTATTAATGCAGGAAAGAGGCGTAATAGCATATGCTTCAAGAAAATTAAAGCTCCATGAAGAAATTTATGCTACGCATGATTTAGAGTTAGTTGCAGTGGTTCTAGCTTTAGAGATATGGAGACATTACTTGATTGGGAGAAACTTCATGCTTAAAAGTGACCACCAAAATTTACAGTATTTGTCCACCCAGAGAGACTTGAATGCTAAACAAAGACGATGGAGTGAATTTTTAAGTGAATATGATTTCGAGATTTCATATATAAAAGGGAAGAAGAATGTAGTAGCAGATGCTTTAAGTAGAAGACCTCGAATATTTTCCCTCATACCTATCAAGGTGGACTTAAGAGATCAAGTACTAGAGCATCTTGTGAGAGATAGTTGGTACTTAAAAATAAGGTTGGGGCTTGATAGAAACCATTCAAAGGAACCTAAGTTTGAAGGATATGATTTGGAAGAAGACGACATTTTACGATTTCATGGAAGGATGTATATACTAGATTGTGGAGATCTTCGAAACACCATCCTGAAGGAAGCCCATAGGGCAGTGTATTGTGCACAACCTGGTGTAAATAAAATGTATGCTGACACAAAGAGACTCTTCTTCTGGACAGGAATGAAAAACGACATTGCCCAATTTGTCGCTAAGTATCTTGAATGTTAACAAGTAAAGGCTAACCATTGTCACCCAGCGGGTCTCCTACAACCTCACGACATTCCTATGACCAAGTGAGTGTGAAAAATCCTAAATCTAAATTCCTACTGCAACAAATCTGAATTACTTCTCCTATTATTGTTCATAATTATTTCATTACAGTGAAATATCGAAGTAATTACTGAAGCAGTCTACACAAATAATGTTGCGGAATAAATCTAAGTGTTGAAACAAACCAAACAAAATACAATGAAAAACATCCACATTTGAAAGTTATTTTTGGACTAAGTCTCCGGAAAAACCCAACTCAAGAAAACCGGTGCAGCAGATCTAAGGGTTTTGTATTATTAAGTAGCAGAATCTTGAGTACAACTAGGGTGCCAATATCCGGCTCACTCTTCAGAGAAAATTTAGGCAGCAGAAGAAATGTGAGGTATACCTCACTCTACAAGTTCACAGTTGATCTAAACAACGTTGGTGAAGCCCCTCTCTGCCTCTGCATGATGCCTACGCTGCAACTGCATAAGCCTACATGGGCAAACTCTGGAACTGCGTCACCTCTCCTTTGCAAATGATCAAGCTAATCAGAAACTGAGTTTTGGCCCTCCTGGCTCAGAAACCCCAGCTTCCAGCTATCTTCGGACTGAACACAAAAGGCATTACGTCACTCCTGCGTGATTCCCTTTAGGAACTGCGTCACCCCTCCAGGTGATTGTGCTGTCTCTCTTTGCGTCACTGTTGCCTCTCTTTGAAATATACTCCTGGTCCTCCTGACCAGTTACTGCATCTGCCCCTCTCTGAAACTAATCACTGAATCAAATCACTTAGAAAACCCAACCCTATTGATTCGATCTTGATCAAAATGTTGTGTCTTTCTCACAAGCTCGAAAATGCCAAATGCTCAATGTCAAAATGTGTTTTCCATAAGCACCTCACCCTCCTTCTTATATTCTTTCGTTGACCCTTCAACGACCAAGATTAAAACATAATCAAGGGCTAAGATTAACTTGGAGGTGATCCATGGCTTTATTTAGAAGATTCAAACTTATTTTAATTAATACCCTTTAATTAATCAGCTTCCTTAAGTTTACACTTAGGAAAACATTAAAAAACGATTAATTAATTTAATTAAACCATCTCTAAGTGGAATTTTCCAAAACCATTTCTGGGTATTATGGAATACATATGTCTTAGCCTATATACAAAGTTACAAGGCTAGAGCACATCTGATGCTACCATAAATCAACAGTGGGAAAAAAATTCTATAGATTTTATTGTTTGGCTGCCCCTTACACAACAAAAGCATAATGCCATTTTGATTGTAGTAGATAAATTAACAAAAAACACCCATTTTATCCTTGTAAGAGATACTAACGCATTTGTTCATGTAGGTCGGGTATTCATAAATGAAATTATTAGATTTCGTGGAGTATCTAAGAAAATCATATCAAATAGAGACTCTCGATTCACGTCAAGATTCTGGACTTGTATGCAATCAGCCTTAGGAATTCAGTTAAATTTAAGTACAGATTATCATCCAAAGACTGACGGGAAAACAAAAAGGGTAAATCAAGTACTAGAAGATATGCTAAGAATGTATGTTATGGACCAACAATCGCATTGGGAAAAGTACTTACCCTTAGTTGAATTTGCATACAACAATAGTTATCACACTTCAATCGGAATGCCACCATTTGAAGCATTATATGGAAAACCCTACAGAACACCGTTAAGCTAGAACAGGTTAGAAGACCGAGTAAGTCGGGCCAGAATTGATTCAAGAGATGGAGGAACAAGTAAAAAAGATTAGGCAACGATTGAAAGAGGCGCAAGATAGACAAAAAAGTTATGTTGATGCTCACAGAACAGATAAAAACTAAGAAGTAGGAAATCGGGTTTTCATTCGCATAAGGCAAATAAGAGCACCATACGGTTTGGAAAAGGGACAAAATTATCACCCCGATTTATTGGGCCGTTCGAAGTCTTGGAAAAATTTGGACTTGTCGACTATTGTCTTGCACTTCCACCCCACTTGCACAAAATTCATAATGTATTTCATGGATCTACCTTACGACACTATATTGTTGACAAATCTCATAATCTTCAATGGAAGGAACTGCAAGTATCGGATGAGGGAACCATTACAGTCAGACCATTATGTATACTGGAACATAGGGTTCGACTGTTGAGGAACCGACTGATAGACCAAGTTAAAGTCTAGTGGAACAAATATAGTCCTCGATCGGCGACCTGGGAAGATGTTGAGGCCATATGCCAAAAATACCCCAACTTATGCTAAATTTTGAGAAACTAGAAATCTTATTTGTATATGACTACTCTATTTTGATACTTGAGACCCTATTTTGAAATATCACGTAAGAATGAGTTTTACTTTGTTGGTACATGGATACCCATAAAGATATGATGTTACTTGACTCTATTGATACATGATATATGTTATTTGCTTAACTTTACTAGTACATGGATACCAATATGAAATATGCCATTTAAATTAACATTGCGGGAATATGAAATCTAGATCGTAGATTATGTTATAAATAATGTTATCTATCAATTCGTTTCATTTTTGCATCTCAATATGATTGAAAGAATAGAAATAGAAGAGTAACTACATTCTAAATATGAAAGTTAAACGCATTAGTATATAAACTGACAATGGCTAAATACATTGTATCATGGATGGCAACATGTATCAACTATACAGGGGCTGTTATCTAGCGAGAAATTGGATTGAATATATGGATGCGTATGCTGTAATGTGTGTACAAGTGTTTACATTGCAGATTGTGTACAAGTGTTTACCTTACAGAACACATTGTTACCAAATCAATCACGTGATGACAGAATTCCAAGAACCGTTGAAACTCCATGAGATTCCATGATAGGGTGTTTCCCACCGTGTATCCTCCAAAACCTGGAGTCATGGGAGGACTGTGCGAGCCACGCTCCCCTAAACGTGTGATGATGATTGTCGGATGCCTACTAGTAAATCAGGTCTATATAATTGAAGTTGACACCCTTAGGTCTATGAATGGTTAGGTCAGTAAAAACTAATCCCATGGCATATTCCTATAGAGGACGGATAGGATGGGAGCGGAAGAGATTAGGGAGAATAGGATGATTCTATAATAGCTTGGAGACTCAATTGAGACGGAACGTAAAAATTAAATTACAAATACAAAGATATTCAAACAGAAAGTCAATCTTAAAGTACAAACCATACACAATCACTCTAAATCTCTAAAGCAATTATTAATATGATTACATAAAATCCTACCTTCGGGACAAAGTTTTCCGAAGGGAGGAAGTATGTAATGACCCATTTCGATTTATAAGCAAAAGAATATTAGCATGTATACGACGTATGCATATGGTAGCTACGTATGCATACATCGCATACACCACACTAGTATACATACTTGCTAGTATTGAGAATAGCTAAGTAGTTTAATAAGTCAATTATGAAAATAGATTCTTAACTACCTTGATATAATAAATATGTTGAGTGAGACCTTTAATAAATATCGGGGTAATATCTAAGTTAGGGTAACAAATTGAATATCATAATGCATTTCTATGTTGCCGAGATATAATGAAATATCAAACTAGGTACTTAACACGTATACCGCTCTTATATACGTATACATGGTAATGCATTGATCAAGATAAATATAATTGAGTACAAATTATATTTAAGTGAAAAAAAAGTAATAATATAATTTGATTAAAATTATAAACTTAATTTAATTAATTTAAAAACAAAAAAATATAAAATTAATCTTAAAGTAATTAAACAAAATAATATCTATATAAATGACTCTCCATAAATATCTCTATAAAAGACTTAATAATATCTACACAAATGACTCTATAAATATCTCCATAAATAACTCTATAATATCTATATAAATGAAGGGATGATTCAAAAGTTATAAAAGGGAGGAATAGGAATGAGGAAGGGAGGTTTTTCCTTTGCTGGTTTCTGCACACAAGAGAAAACTATTGTCTGAGGAAATAGTGAGTGGTGTGCATTTGTTCTGAAACGAGTCTTCACTGTTCCTGGAATTCTGGGCACGGGGGCAGAAGAGATATCTTCTGGATCTAGGATTGCTCTGGAAAATCCTAGATTGGCTGGGAGGAAAAGATTGATTTGAAAACACGTCCACTGCACCCACAAGAAGAGCCACAGCCCAACACATCACCAAATCTGTCCCAAGTATTCTTCCGCGAATAAATTTGTTATTTATGTGAGTTAAATTTTACTATCTGTCTGAATTCATTTTTATTTATGCTTCAATCTGTAAGTAGGAAAAATTCTAATTAAATGCCCCGGTTTTGGGGGCTCTACAACTTAGCTAATTTTCAGCGTCTGCTAAGCCTACTTTGCTTGCGCAATTCATGTGGAATGCAATCCCTATTCTTTAGAAATTCAGCCTTCCAAAACTGCACAATGCTCATGAGAAATCCTATGGTTGTCTTACTGCATGCGGACAACCTACTAATGATACAACTAATAGTTAACATCCCTTTAACCTTTGTCTCAATTGGGTCTTCACTTGAACTGACATGCATGCAGCTATTAATAGTAAATCATCAGTTGCATGGCAGATCACTGCATGTGAATTAAATCTGATTTAATTCACTTGATCTCTCACTAGTGCAACAAACAGTTATAACTAGTTCAATTGATTTTAACTCAATAAATTGAGTTAATTGATTTCTCATGCATTAAACTAATGCACTAACTGCAACTCGAACTCCATAACTAATAGAATCACTCTGCATGCCTCACCAACCACCCTCAACTCAAAATTCATGAGCTAACTGAGTTTATCACACTCAGTTAACTATTACAAGTGATTATGAGATTAGATTACATTTTATTGTCCAATTTAATTAAGGGAAAATTAAATTAGACACACATTTCTTGTTGACTTTTCAACACTAGGAGCTCCAATGAACTCCTCTACGTCCCTTAGTATCTGTTGTAATTCCAGGCTCGTTCTTCCACTGATAATCGGTGGATCTTCTTGCTCCTCCTCCTGCGAATCTTCCTGTGGTGATACTTCCAGATTCCTATGCCTTGGAGAAGCGTTGGTGTTGGTTTCGACTGGTCGAAGTGACTGAACCAATGGATCGTCCTTTGACTGCTTTTCAAAAGGCATTTCTCAAGATTTCCTAAAAGCTCTGTCCTCCATGAACTTTACATCCCATAGTACTACTACTTTCCTACTGCCAAGAATGTGGATTCTATATGCCTTAGCATTCTCGCTATATCCCACCAGATATCATTTTTTTGCAGTTTGATTCCACTTCTTTCTCTTTTCTTCGGGTACATGGCAGTGTGCTAAACTCCCAAAGATCCTAAAATGACTCACTTCTGACTTTCTGCTAGTGAAGACACTCTCCGGTGTAATCTTACCTAGTGCCCTATGAGGAATCCTGTTCTAAACATACACAGTTGTGCTGCATGCTTCTACCCATAGAAATTTGGGCATATCTTGATCATACAACATTGCCCTCGTTGCTTCAACAATAGTTCTATTTTTCCTCTCTGCAACACCATTCTGCTCCGGATTATACGGAGCAGTCCATTCTCTTTTGATGCCTTCCCTTGCGCAGAACTCAGTGAAGTTTTTATCAATATATTCTCCACCATTATCTCAACGCAACACTTTTATCCTCTTCCCTGTCATATTCTCAACCAGAGCCTTAAACTCTTTGAATCGATCTAAGACCTCATCCTTGGTCTTTAGAAAGTAGATCCAAGTCTTCCTGGAATGGTCATCAATGAAGGTGACGAAATATTCGCACCACTAAGGGCTATTGTGGAAATAGGTCTGCAGATATCTAAGTGTATTTATCCCAAAACACTCTTTGCCCCATTGTTACTTCTGGAATAAGCCGCTTTGGCGTACTTGCCTAGTACGCACCCTCTGCAAACATCATCTCGTTTGGTGCTTAATTCTGGAACTCTTGTGACGGTTTCTCTGAGAATTCGTAGAACCCCATGTTGTAAGTGCCCCATCCTTCTGTGCCATAGTTCATTCAAATCTTTTTCATCACGGATGCCTATCAGTGCCACTGGAGATTCTAGCTATAACTTATACAGTTTGTTTCTTCTGACCCCAATTTGGGTCTTTTTTCTTCCAACTCGGGTGTCTGACATATACTTTCTTTCCAATGAAGTATACATAATAGCCCTTGTTTTGTAACTGAGATACAGAAAACAAGTTCATCCCCAATCTAGGCACATGCATCACATTGGTAGCCCGAAGTCGATCTCCTGCTTCAGTTTGAAAAACTATAGTACCTTTTCCAACAGGAGTACATTTAGCCTTATTTCCCATGGTGATTTGGAAATTCATCTTTTCCTCTTGGTGGCTCGAGAAACATTCTCGTATTCCCGTCATGTGCGCAGAAACCCCACTATCAATATACCAAACCTCAGAGGAAGCAAATCTTGACAAACAAGCGACTTGTTCTTCCAATCTGGAAGCCAATACAGAAATGTCGTGATCCATCGTATCTTTCGTGCTTTCCTCTTTCCCAGGAGAACTGTGTGAGCCCCTTCGAGTTGCTACTCCAATAGCATCAAGACCACAATTCATTGTAGAATCTCCAACCTTGTTGCCCGATCTATACTCTGATACCATGTGAAAATTTATATCTTGAAATTCTATTGCAATAACTGATTTATTTCTCCTACTTATATTTCTCCATAAGTTATTTACAAAACCCTTCAATAAACAACGAAATAAATTCTACTGCAGTTATCACATAATTACATAGAGAAAAGAACAGTGAGATGCAAGCACAAGAATCAATCACATCAACACAGTTGTTTTTGGAAAATTGTCCCCGGAAAAACCTAATGCGGGAAAATCGGTGCAACAGATGAGGGTTTATTTATTATTCTTCAGCAACAATCTCTTTACAAGGAATTATTTGCAGTATCATGGAGAAACATTTATGAAAACACCTTAGATAATTTTCCTCCAGTCACTGGAGAAATTCTGACAACCTGGAGACCCTCTGATCTTCACTGCGTGACCTCTGCCTCCTCAGTTGCATTGTCCCTCTGCTGCTATGCAAACCTCCTTCTCAGCCTCTGACTGTTACTGAAACCATCCTCTTCCTTCACCCTGCAACTCTCCCTCTGAAATCGAACTCTTTTCCTGGAGTATCGACTTCCCTCGGGTTACTAAGTATTTGCCCAGCTTGTCTCCAACTGACCCACAAATCTTCTTTTATACTCTTCCTATTGATGAATCAATGACTGTGATCTAATCTTTAATCAACAACTAAGATTAAAACACACTTGATCTTCGTCACTTAGAACCTTTTCACCCACATTTAAATTAATCACTTTAATTCCCTAACTTTTAACTTAGGTTCCATTAAAAATAATTAATATTTGAATAACTTAGACTCCGAATGGAATTTCTCCAAATGATTTCTAGGACTTGGAGATCTCATGTGTTCTAGCCCCTCCACAAATTTTCGGTGCTAGAGCACATCCGATGCTAACCAAAAAAATCAACAGAATTTTCACAAACAATTTATGGGTTCTTTGGAATACCCATGTCTAAACCTCTCCACCAAATTTGGGGCATAGAGCACTTTTCGATGCTACAAAAATCAAAACTCCCTCTTAGCAAGGAAGGTGCTCTAACAATATACCTGCTCCATACTGCTCTATCCCTGAAGCATCCTCTGCATTGTTGATGTCCATCAACCACTACGTTGATGCTGCCACTGTATTGCTGCCCATGACACTGCCACTGTCACCGCTGCATTCGTACTACAACTCCCTCTCAAGTGTTGCATCTACTATGTTGCTAGCATTGCCACTGCTAACACTACATCTACACTGCAACTCAGCTATTGAGAGAAACAATTGAACTCACCCAAAACTAAACAAGTATTCAGTGGATGCACCTTGGTGCTGAACACTTTGACCACTGGTAACTACTGCGTTGTCCCTCCGATCCACTGCGTTGTTGCTGCTCTGCACTGTGCAACACTGATCTGCAATGCGCTGTGTTGACCACATTTTGTCAACGACCCCATAGCAGTACACCCCCATTTTTTCAAATGGGACTTATCATGTTCGAGGCTCGTGGCATCCAGATTTCATCGTCGATCGACAGTTTTATAATGATGTAAACCCATTCTGCATGTAATGATGTAAATGATCTAAGTAAGACCGTCAATGTATGTAACAACCTAGGTAAGCCTAGTATGTTGTTGATGATCTCTATCCTAGGAGGTTTTTTGTCTCACCGATTCACGAAAGTGATCGGTAGAGTTTTTCCCTCCAGCCTCACCCCAAAGCTAGGGTGGATTTTGTCATCAGCATACTAAGTGAGTCCTAGTGTTTCTATCGAGTCCTTGTAAAAGTAGTTTGAGCTACTTGGTCTACTAGATCATATGTTGAGTCGCAGAACTGGGTATTTATTTGAGGGTCTATACGAATGGGTTTTCCCCCTTCATGTATGTAAATGTATTATCTCATGTAAAATAGGGTTGGAAAAATAATTATAATCCCCTCTTAGTCAATTAATTAAATTTTCTGGTCAATTAATTAATAAAATCCTAAACCAGAAATTTAATTAATTTAGGGTCCTAAATTAGGATTAAATCTTTAAAGGCAAAATTTGTTGGTCCTTGAAAAATGATTTTGATAGCCCCAGGCCAAGGGAATATTGAGAATTTTAAGAAATATTGGACCCTTGGGCCCTGGTGGTTAAGTCAAGGTCAAAATTTTGGGGTAATTAACTCAAAAATAATATTTTTGAGTTAATTAAAATTGAATTAAATGATAAATTCGTTTTTTCCCAAAAATTTTAATTTCAACGTTCCGGATTAAAAGATAATTAAATCTTTTGGACGGTTGAGATTATTTTGACGAGGATCATCCAAACTAGCCATTAGAGATCTGGTCCTATAAATTTAGAGGTCTTTGTCATTCTTGGATCATCCGATCTCAGAATCGTGTACTTGCTCTTAGAAGCTCTTGTAAACTTTTTTGAGGAATAAAGCTAAAGACTTTGGGGTTACAAATCTGGATGTTCCTTCTCAGATCTATGTGGTGAATTCTCTCTAAACTCTGCTACTTTGTTTCTTGTATTTTATGGTTGATGGCCTTCATGGATTAATCTGCATATAGGTATCTTATGCAGTTTTTTGGGTTTATAAAATAACATTCTGATTTTTCTGCAAAGGTCTCATGTTGTTTTCTTAAATCTCTATCGATCTAAGATTCAGATCTAAGTGTGCAGGGAAATTTTTTTTAAGATTGGGCGTCTGGGGAAGTCTTCGGTTGGACCAGCCGACTCTCAATAAACATAAATCTGATAAGCTCTTTATTTGTTAAATTCCAGGTCTATCTTACGATATTTGTGATTTTGCAGGGTTTCAAAGGCTTGTGCCTCTCACTAAAACTTTAAATCTCTGAAAATTGTGCTAAAATGTTTCAAATCTGACCATGAGGGTTTTAAATCTGTAAATTAGTTGTAAATTTGTAAATTTTTTAGGACTGTGAGGGTTTATTTGTTTCATGGTGTGTATATCTTCAGATCTTTATTGCAGGTTCAGGGATTGAAATCAAAATTTGTTTATCTAAGGCAAATCTAGCCCCCAAAGGCCAGATCTAGCCTCAAATCTCCACTGTGGATGAATCTGGACATTGTCTCAATTTAAGGAGCAAGAGATCTGAGCTTGAATGAAGAAAATCTAAAGCTTGCTGGGCGAATTTGTGTGCACCAGGTTAAATTGATGTTTTTCCTTTTCAATCTGCCCTCATCCGCTTCCGCCTTTCCACCATCTCTGCCCTCAGAGTTCTGCATTTGCTCTGCCATCGATCTCCTTATGCCCTAGCCGCCTTCCCTTTTCCTTTGCCTGTCCAAATCGACCTGCATTAAAAAAAAACAAATCTGCTCCTCTATTTTTCACGCTGTCTGCTCTCCCTTACGCCTATTTTCCTGTCGTCATTTCTATTCGAAACCTATCTTCTACGTTCCCCTCGATCTGCTCTTCAACCTGCAAAGCCATCCATTGGTTTTCTGCCTGCTCTCCAAATTCCTCAAGCCGTCTCACCTAACCCTCGATCTGTTGACGTCTCTCTGCCCGCTGTCCAATCTCCTCGACCATCAATCGTCCTCTGAATGATGTCTTCCTCACCCTGCCATTAAGCTTTCATGCTGTCCTGCAACTCGAATTGAACCCGCGTCGAACACCATCTGGCTCCTACTTCTCGCTTTCAAACTGCACTCGCAAAACGACAAGCTCACGCTGCATCAAAAATCAAGTCCGTGTTTGAAGAGTTTTGTTTCGGTTATATGTAGTGTATAGTTAGATCTTAGTGTTAGATTTTTCTTTTCTTTATAGTTTGATCTTGGTGTTAATTTAGTTTCCTTAGGATTTTAATATTTAGTTTTAATTCTAATGTTAGTCGTAGGCTTTTAGTTTAATAAAATTCGATTTAGGCTAGATCTAACTTTAGATTTGTTTTAGTTTAAATTTAGTCTAATTTTAGTTTTGGACTTAGATTTTAATTTTAGGATTTAGACTTTACTTTTAACTTAGCTTTGTTTAATTTAATTTTAATTTAGATTTTAAATTTGTTTGGTTTAGTTTTAGTTTTTAGATTTTAATTTTTTTTTAAGTTTCATTTAGTTTTAATTCTAGTTGTAGATTCTAATTTTTAGATTACAACTTTTATTTAGATGTAGATTTTTAGTTTGTTTTATAAAATAAAAAATATATATATAAAAATTTTAAAATCCTAAAAAAAAATATATAAAATACAAAATTTCAAAAAAATTTCAAAATTTCAATAGTCAAATGTGCTAATTTTATTTTTATCTAAAGTTTGACTATAGAACATTTTGATTGTCGAACTGGGTTATAATTGGAATATCTTATTTTTCGGAAATCTGGCATTCTCATGTTATTGTTATTCATGGTTGTGGCATTTTCAATTAAATATCATCGTGATCAATCATGTTTTAAATAAGCAACAGTTAATCGTCACTCGCTTGTTTATAATTGCATAACGGGATCTCGTTCGACTCCATAAGGCACTGGTCTTAAGCATAAAATCTAATCTAGATCTGTGAAATCTCGTTAAATCTTATCAAGTACTTGATGTTTTAGCTGTGTCTCCTGGATTTATCGTCCTTATTTATAATAGGGTCTACCTCCCTTAGCTTGCAAGGAGACAGCGTAAATAGAGAGATTGGGGATAAAGGTGACAACCCCCAATCTGAGTCGTTGTCGCGGTGCCTGGACAATCTGTGCGACAACACGCTGCACTCCTGTGCGTTGCGTTGCTCTCCTGTGCGTTGCGCTGCTACTGCTACGCTATTGTTGCTCTGCTTTGCGCTGCTCAAAATCTAGCGTTGCTACCTATTGCATTGTCGTCTCCATCACTCCTTGGCTCTCTCTGGAACTCCTTCATCCCGCTATTGCTAATTTTGGGCTCTCGTAGTAAGGTACTGATCCATGAGGTGGGCTCCTCAAGGATCCTACCCAACTGAAGTTCAGGGTGAACTACAATTGGATGTCACCGCACTTCTCTCCTCGAGAAGCGTGGGCACTCATAGCGAACTCATCCTGTTTGATCTTTGCGGCTGAAACCTTCAGATCATGCTTCTCATCCTTGTCCTTTTTCATCAAAGGACATTGTGATGCAAAGTGGCCCATCTCACCACATCTGAAGTATTTCACCTTCGAGACATCGCTCTTCTGTCTTTGTTTCCCTTGTTTCCCCTTCGATGCGAGTGTTGCATTCTCCTCCTCCTCCAAACTCTTAGATCTGCTCCTGATGATGTCGTCAAGCTTGCACTTGACTAGATCTCTCCTCAGTGCTTCCTCCTTAAGTGTTGACCACATCTGCTCCCACCTAGGAAGCGTAGCCTTGCCCAAAATGCTTTGGACAAAAACTTGCCACTCCTACGTGACTGCGTTAAGAGTTAGCCTCACCATAGTTGCCAAAGATGGGGTGGATCCCACAGCTGCCAACTGATCTCGAATCTCCTGAAGCCTCGTAAGGAATGGAGCAATGCACTCCCCCTTCTGCATCTGGACCAACCGGAGCTTCTGCTCCAAGTACATCTTCCGCTGCTTGGAAGTTCCATCGTACAGCAAGGACAAGGCCTCCCACATCTCCTTGGCAGTGTTCTTGCTAGCTACATGAGAGACTATGTGATCCTTGACACCATCAAGGATCATCCTCTTGGCCTTTGCCATATCGGACCGGTACTTCTTAAGTTGATCCGGATCTGAAGGTACAACAACCACATTCGACACGAACGTCTTAAGATCGTAATCATCTAGAAGGAATTGAATCCTTTCCTTCAAAATTATCTAGTTGGAGGAACCTTCCAACCGGTCCTGATCCCTAAGACCATGAGCTGCCATCTTAGCTAAAAAACTGTCGAACTGCTTCTTCCTTTCTTCCCCTCTATGCAGCCTAGGCAAGTTTACACACCCCCTTTGGAGCTCGTAGATCTACTACCCTGATCTGCTGCTCAGATCCGAGAAAAATGTTGAATTCCTCGACTAGGAATTCACTGAGGAAGAATTCCCCGCTATGCGTTTTTTCTTTCTTCTGACCTAAGTTGCAGGAAACGTTATCTAGAGGGTCGTTTCCCCTGGAAACGAAACGGAAATGTGTTTCACTGTACTGTACGACCTGGAAACGCATCTCCGTCCGTACGGGGCCTTTTCCCATTAGGGAAATGTGTCCAGTACCGACGGAAACGTGTTTCCAGGTCATACGAGCGCGTTTCTAGAATTTAAAATTCTAATGATCAAGCCTATGGCCCTAGTATTTATATGTTATTCATGGTAATGTTAAATTCTTAAAGTAAAAGTGACATTCTCTTTAATCTTCATTTTCATCCTTCTACTTAAATTTTTTAACATTACCATGAAATGACTCAGGATCTTTGAGAGTGGTTCCGACCTCATTGGATTTCATATGGAGAAAGTAGAATTTTAAATCTCATTCAAAATCCAGCAGACTTATCAATTTTTCAGGATTTTAGGATTGGGGGATTGCAATGTTTCCATTGGATTTTGTCATGTATTAGGGTATGGAACTCATATTGAATCAAGAGCACCAATCCCTCCATGTACCTTGATGTTAGTGACATTGGTTGTCAAACTCCTCTATCATGACCCTAATAAAAATGTACCCATCACTCAAACAAAATCTTGACTTGACATGCTCATAGTCTTTATTGTACTTGCAACCTCATAGTCTTCATTGTACTTGCAACCTCATATATATAATAAAGGTTGATTTTGAGATTTGGATATATAATAAAGGTTGGTTTTGGATATTCTGATATTGTTATTTTCATTATGTTTTTGTGATCATTCATGAGTAAATGTGATTTAAATTTAGAAACTTATAGTTTACGCATCGACATTAGACAATTTAATCATAATGTTTGAACTTTAAATGTAATAAATTATAATTTATCATGTATGCTTTATGATTGCACATAGCATTTCTTAAATATCCTAAATTCTAATATATATATATATATATATCGTGTTTCCCCATTTCCAAAATTTGGGGGGGTCGAGTTTCGTACCCGTGCTCGTTTTCGTTTCCCCATTTTGTGCGACTTAGCTTCTGACGCTTCTCTGCTCCGACAACTACCCACAGAAAACAGCGTCCCTCTGGCTCTGCATGAAGGCTCTATGCAGCTCCTTCTGCCTCAGCAAAATCTCGAATTGGAAGTCCTACCTATCTGTCGACTCACTCAAAAAGAGACAACCTCGAAAATTCAGCCCTCCTGGCTAGAACTACGCAATCCCTCTAGGGATTCAATCTGTCGTTGCTGCAGTAATTCGGCCTTCTCTTCAGTGCTCAGAACTGCTCTTCCTATTTCACATCAAATGCTCTAGTACCATGTGAAAATTCCTAGATCTGACAATCTAAGGAATCCTGCTGCAACTATCTGAGTTACTTCTCCTATTATGTAAATTGCATTTACATAATTAATTCAGATCTGAATTATTGAAGTAACTACTGAAGCAGCCTACACTTAATTAAATATGATTCAGAAACAAGGAAACTGAGCAAGAAATAAATCACACATAGGACACAATTATTTTTGGACACAAGTCCCCAAAAAAACCCAATGCGAGAAAACCGATGCAGCAGATCTGAGGGTTTGTATCATTAAGCAATAGCAATTTCTAAATACATCTCTGAATACCTCAAGGGTTATTCACTTACAGAGAGAAATACTGGCAGAAAAAATTGTGAGAATACCTCACTCAATCACTAGAAAATCCAGTTGATCTAGACACTAGAGAAGCTACCCCTGGAGGTCACTGCGTAGGCCCTGCATCACCTCCTCTAAGCACTGCTTCACCCCAACTGTGGATCAATCTGACTCCCCGAATCACAGATCTCAGCCTCCCGGTCTCACACCCCGACTTTCGGCTTCTGGATTAGTTCCGATAGTGAAATCTCAGAAACCCTATGATCCCCTGCGCAGCCTCTGCGTAGCCCTGCGCGGCTCTGCACGACCTTTGCATCACCTTGACTGGCTCTGCTTTGGCTCTGTTGGACGTCTCGCTGCCTCTCTCTGTTGATGATTCTCTGGCTAACAATATCTCTCTCTTTGGATGCTATCTCTATCCCTCACTGCACTGAATCACTTAAATCTGATCTTCGTCCGATCACTGCTCTGTCAGAAGAATTCTATCTCAAGATTCACTCTGTGTGTATCTTTCCAAATGGCCCTCAAGCCTTCCTTTATAGTCTTCTCGTTGAGAAATCAATGGTTGAGATTAGATCTCCAATCAACAGCTAAGATTATAACATGACTTGATCTCTGTTTTCTAGATCATTCTCACTCTGTTTTATTAATGCCCTTTAACTATTTAATTTCCCTAAGTTAGACTTAGGGTGTCCATTAAAATATTTAATTATTTTAATAGAACATTATCTGAGTGGAGTTTTCACACACAACTTCTAGGTTATTTGGAATATCCATGTCTAAGCCTCTCCACCAAATTTGGGGCTTAGAGCACTTTCTGATGCTACAAAAATCAACACTACCCTTCGCATTCCATGATTGGTGGCCAAATTTCAGATCTTCTTCTGGAATCGAATGCCTTCCAAATAGGCTAAATATCTTTGCTATATATAGTGGTTAAAGTCTGTAATTTTGAGGCCGACTTGTTAAGTGAGGAAGCCGACTTCGTGGAGGATAAATAAGACACATAAAAATAAATTTCCTTTCTTGAAAGCAGCCGAAGAATGGTCTAGAATACACTGATTTAAAAATTGACTCAATATAAAAATCCTAGAGCACTCAATGGGTGCTTTGACCTAATGATTATTGACCCAAGCATGAAACTCATGCTTTAAGAAGTCAATTTTCTTTTATAATAAAATTCTTTTTTTTTCTTTGGACAATTATATTACATCATGACTCAAATACAGTTATGAAGACCGACACTTGTTAAATTCTTCAACAGAGGTTGTAGTAAACAATAAGAGACAAGAGACACCAAAAATTAGGCCAGCGGCCAGGCAAAAACCATAAGGGAACAAATCTTTCCTTACGAGAGAGAATTCAGTTCTTCAAAATGTACATTAGAATATTCAATCAAAATATCAATCTCTGACCTCAATGTTTTCCAAGTCAAAACCAGACAAGGGAGAGAGAAATAGTCAATGTTAGTTCATAATCAAAGTCTGCGATATCTTTAGATTTTGTGTACTTGGGGTAGCATCAGTTGTGCTCTAGCCCCCAAAATGTGTGGAGGGACTAGAGTACACTTGATCTACAAGACCCAGAAAAGGATTTGGGAAATTTCATCTGGTTTAGGAGATATTACATTAATTAATTATTTTAATGTATTTCCTAAGTTAAAACTTAGGGAACTTAAATAATTAAAGTGAATTTAATTAAACATGTGATGAAATTGTCTTAAGTCACACAGATCAAGCTTTCTTTTAATCTTAACCATTGATTCAAGATTTGATCATGGCTACTGGTTTCCCAACGAAAAAAGTATAAAGGAAAGGCTTGGAGTCATTTGTAAAGAAACACAGAGGCAGAGCACTGAAGCTAAGCTGAGATTCTAGGACGGGTTTGCTAAGAATTTTCAAAAGTGCTTCAGCTGCAGAGAGGGGAATTTAGGCCAAGGGGATGATCTGATCCCAAGGTCTAGAATCAGCAAGAGGCAGAGATCAGTTCACAGAGGTAGAGATCAGCTCACAGAGGCAGCACAGAGAAGTAGGAGGGCAACAGCAAGAGGGCAGCAACTTGTCCTACGCAGGTGTTGCGTAGTCCCTCAAGGACAATGTAATTGATGCAGGAAACCCTCTAGGGTTACGCAGAGACCCTAATGGGCAGCGTAAGGCATGTGTCACCCAATCTAGGGTAACGCAAACCTTTTCGAAGCAACGCTGAGGGTCAGAAGGGCTTCAGAGGCTGACACAGAGGCTTCAGGGGCAGCGCTGGGGTTTCGAGGCCTTAATTTTAGTTGAGTTCTGTAAATCTCGTTTGAGGGTGTGGATCAGTCATTATTTTGGCCCTAGATCAGCCAGTGAGCTATAGATCTATTATTTCTCTGTTGGGTTTTCCAGATCTGAAACCCATGCTTGTTGTATTCAGAAAATTCTTAATAATGAAACCCTATAGCAGACAGAAGACCGGTTTTCCCACATTGGGTTTTTTCAGGGACTATTTGTCCAGAAATAACTGTCACTTTGTCTATGTGTGAATGAACTTGTTCTAGATCTGGATTGGTTGAGATCTGTTATGTGTTTTGCTTCGATTTTAACTTGAATTTATTCAGTTAATAACTTGTCTAAAGTAGGAGGAGCATAATCGGATTAACAGTAAATAATTTTTGCATAAAGCGTAAAGATTCAGAAATTTCCACATGGTATCGGAGCAATTGCAGATCTAGGAGGGTCACCAACAAGATCTGAAGGGACAGTGTGTAACAACCCGTTCCCGAGTTATACACAATGATATTAGCGTGTGTACGGTATAGGCATTTGATAGCTACACCTGCCTATCTCGCACACATCGCACTAGTA